>LR890028.1:0-258590 GCA_900464855.2 Musa schizocarpa | reverse complement strand
AGTCAGTCTAAGAATGTCACTAGTAAGCCTTAAGTCAGTGAGTAAGCCCTCAGTCTGCTACTGGGCTAGGTCAGTTAGTAGGAGTCAGTAAGCCTACCGATTCCCCGCATTAGAGTACTAAGATCAGAATTAAGCTAACTCGTAACAACCGGAGACTAACTTGTTTCATTCCTATACGAGGCCTCGTAGCCAACTCTTAGAGCTAGTCCTGTTGCATCTCAAGTAGGAGTCCTGTTGCATCCGTATTATTAGTTGACAGAGGAGTTGAGAGTCGCTAGTTTTATTCTTATTAGTAGAAGTATAGAGGTCGGGCCTATATAAGAAGTCTCGGGGGCAAGCTAGTCCAGAGGAGATAGAGGCTAAATCCGATCTCTAAGCTAAGTCAGATCTCTAAGTCAGAGCGAGAGCTGTTATTGACTTCCTTCTAGAATACCTAGAGCTAGAGCACCCACCCATGACCAAAGAGCTTATCTTATTTTTTATTGCTTATTTGTTATTGCTGACATTCATTGCTTACAGCAGGCTGGCTCTGCTCTATCTGCTTACTGAAACTCACTTATTCTTATTGCTTAAAAACTCCATACTTCTCTTTTTCCGACCTCGACTTTATCTGCTAGTCTCTTGCCCCTGTTCCAACACTTGATACAGCACTCGGACCAAAAGGAACTGTGTCTACATTCTCTTCGGAAACTAAGCAAAGTATAAGGATACAGAAAGAGCTGGCTCAGAAGCCAAAGAATAAAGTACTTGTTTTGAAGCCATAAGTTGTAGAGAGAGGAGAGGTCGGGGACTTATGAGAGGTGTCGGGTTGGTTTACAAGGGAAGAAAGAGAACAGTAGTGCTAGTCTAGGAAAGTAGCTAGGGTAGTAGACTTCAGAATCCAATCCAATCCAATAGTCGTGAAAAGAAATGATAAATCCAAAATAATCTAGAAAAGTGGAGAGCATTTTTAAGTACTGACTAAGTAGACAAACAGTAATCAAAATAACTATCAAATTCTATCTCTTCTTAATATAGGAAACCGTTAAAGGGACTGCCGCGTAACTAAAGTTCCTTGGCTCGTTGCAAATAGAGAAATAGTATGGTACTTCACTTAGACTTCAACTCGGGGGGTTCTTACTATAACTCTAACAGGACTACTACTACTAGATTAAAACCTAGCTAAATCCTCTGATTCTTATTCTTATACAAAGAGAAGTGAGAAGGGAGAGAAGAAACGGACTAAGAGAGCAGAAACGGACTAAGGGAGCAGAAACGGACTAAGGGAGCAGAAAAGGACAAAGGTAATCTTTAAGATTTACATTAGGAATTGTAATAGAGTGTCTATTTGAGCATTGCTTAACACAAGCACCCGACTTCTCTCCTTTACCTTTCAGTGAGGAATTCCTTATCTTGCCCGAACTCTAGTTTCAGAACAGCTTGCTGCTGACTGACTTAATTTTCTTTTATGCTTGGACTGGATCTCTACTCGGCTCGGTTAAGCCTTAGCCTTTGATCTTCCTCTTCTTGATAAGCCTGATCGAGGTACCAATTCCCGGGAATAAACAGAATCATTAGACGCAGAGAGGCATAATAGAATAAGTAACTAACCACTACAGTAACAATTTCAATAGGCTGGAGCTGGGCGGATTCCATAAGTCTAGGCTCATCCCTAAGCTTTGCCTTGCAGCCGTAGTAGCTTTCCCTTAGATTCAAGCAGCTTGCCATTACTTATATGAAAGGTTCACTCCTTCTCTTACCCAGCCGTAGTTGCTTGGCGGAGCTCGAGTCATTAGTTAGAGTTATTGGCAGGGTTCAGGTGATTGATTGGCTCGACCTTAGTTTCATCGTATAAAGAAGCAGTGCCCAAGAGATTCTATTCTTTTAGGATAGTCTTTAGTGTGAGGCAAAGGGGATAGAGTGTTGTATTTGTATATAAGTGTGAGGCAAAGGGGATAGAGTGTTGTATATAATATGTAGCTGGGGGGATCTTAATAAGGATAAGAGGTTTGCAAAGGATCTGAATCAAATCTCAAGTAAGCAGCAAGTAAAGTTGAATCGACCAGAGAATCAGTAGTTATCAAGTCTGTATACGAGTAGTCCAGAGTCCAGAGCCATAACAGTATTAGTAGTGGTGCCAGTTCCATTTAGTAGCCTGTTCAATTAAGTATTTTGAGTTGCCTTGTATCACATAATACCCCTAATAGAGCTTATAATGCATTTTATGCGCCTATTCCTCTTCTTGGACACCGAACCCAGACTTAGCATCCGACCCGACTTCTCCTTCAAGTTAAGCTATTCCGAGCGTGGCCCCGCCGGAGAATAGAGACTTTGTTGACAGCTCCAACAAGTAGTATAAGTCAGAGTAGTGGAATCGAATTCGGCTCTATTTGTTTGATAGGCAATAGGCACCAACCCCGGAAGCATAAAGTGAAGTAAGCAGCGCAAAGCAAAGATTCATTCAAGCCAGCAGCAGTAATCGATTCGGTTACTAGTGACTTTAGCATATGTTAACTCCAATTCTCTTCTTAAAGCAAAGCAGTTCGCAAGGGCAACAGAACTCGAATAAGTGAGTTTGTTCCCTTATTTCTCTAAGTAATACTTCTTCACTCTGCACTGATTTAGAGTTGTTGGCTTTCACACCAGAAAGTATAGTCGTACCGTTCTGGTTCTTGTTGAATAACTTGTTGAGTCTAGGAGTAAGTAGTGAGGTGACTTTATTGCCGAACCCTATACAATTTGACATTAGCTCTGTTGACCCTATGTTAAACTTAGATAAATAAGGCGTTAACTCGTATCACGCTAGAAATTAGGACTCGTTCTAGGCATCCAACTAACGCCGAAAACTGAAACTGGCAAAACTCCCAATACACCATAAAATGGGTTCCTTCCTATCTTAGCTTGTTCGTCTTACTTAGTTTCGAGTTGCTTGTTCCCAGTAGTTCCCTTTCACTTGGTTTGACCATTGTTTTCCTTTCACTAGGTTTTACCTTTGCAGTCGTAGCGTAGTAGCGACCAGATCTAGTTTCCGTTTCATCTTATAGAAAAAGGAAGCAGCAATCCAGGGTACTGTTTCTTTAGTTGCCAGAGGTAGATGAGCCGAATACAGAAGAAATAGAATCCGCTGTATAGGTTGGTGCTTACGCTCTAGGTCGAGTTCGGGTGCAGAAGATGCTTTAGCTTGGTTAGTTGACAGAGCCTGTATCAAGTGGTAGTCCAGTTGAATCAGAGGTGAAGTCGAACCAGCAAGATTATAGGAATCAATTCATTCGTTGGACAGTTTACTAGTTTTATGGGAAATCGCCCCTTCCTCTCTTTGCCCTTGTTGTAATTGCTTGTTTGCTCTTTATAGCCAAAACCTAGTCGTGTGCCTACTTCATTAAATTCTGGAATTCCAGTAATTGGTACTTTCTCTCTAGTAGTTGCTTGGCTGTTACTTGGCCGGTATTAAACAAGAACAGGAACAGGCCTTTTAGTTCTAGCGGGACAAGCAGTTTAGGCTTTCCCAACTTTTTGACATTGCGCTTCAAAGCCATTGGTACTATATGATTTCCCTTAATTTGAATTGATTACTGTTACCGATGTGCCCCCTTACTTCATTCTGACTTGCGCTTTAATTCCTTATCTTTATTCTCTTGCACCACTTGACCTAAGAGCATCCCTTCTCTTCTCTTCTGTAAAACTCTGTTAGCGCAACTCCACTCCAAGGAAACTCCATTAGCGTGGGCGGATCGGATCACTTTCACTGTCAACAACTCCCTTCCCCAACGCCTAACTAGAAACTCTTAAGCTAATAAACTCGAAGCTGACCTTATTGCTTGAAAACTGTTACTCCTATTTAGAATTATTACTATGCTTTATACCAGTCCATATCCACTTCCATATCCATAGTATGCTACTAATAACATTAAGTCAACAGATACTGATCTCAAGGCACCAAGTAACCACTAACTATAGAAGTCTCCCGATAATAACTCTCATCCTAACTTTCCTGTCTACTAAGCTGTAGTTCACCTACCTAAGTCCCCCCTTCCTTGGTTGCAACCTGCAACTGGTGCTTCTCAGACCAGTCCTAGTCCCTGATACTTGTAACTAATATAATAAAGAGTTGAGTCACTGCTTCCCGGGCTCTCAATTAAGAAATACCGTCAACTCTTTGGGGATACAAGCCTGCCCTACCTTATTTTAATTCCGATATCGCTACTAACAGAAGCGGAGCTACTGACAATCAAGCTAGAACACTTGCCTGGCAAGGCCCATACTTATACTAGCAAGAAAGCTACTACTCCACTTATGATAACGAAACTCAAAACAAGGTGCTGAAAGTAAAGCGATAACAAGGCTTGCTTTACGTACTTTTATTCCTGTACTGCTGACTCAGATACTAGCTTTGCCGGCACCTGACCCAGAGCCCCTTACTCCCCAAATAAGAATACCTAGTAGATCCGCCTGCCCTATGAGCCTGCCCTGCCTTGCTTCCAATCTTTATATCCTTGTATCGAAGCCTTGCTACACCTATGTTAGTTTCATTGGTCTAGATGCTAGTTTTATTGGCCTAAGAGGAAATCAGAGTTACCGCCCGCACTCAAGAAGAATTGAACCAATGATAAGAAGAATCAACCTGGTGACTTATTATAATTAAAACACACTACAGATGGGAATCGAACCACTGCCTAGTAGACTGAATTAGTGTCCAGAGAGAATGGGCTCCCTGGAAACCTTACTTTCCTTGGGTTCTAGGACTCTATCTACTACTAACAGTAATTGCACTGGTGCTTCTCGTAGTACAGCTACTACCTATAAGGTTTAAATAACTACAGGAAAGAGTTGGAACTGCAACAAAACAGGATACTTTTGGATACCTTACTAACAGACTTGCGAAAGACCAACAAACTCTTTTCGGGTATTGGTTGGACTGGCAAAAACAGGATGACTCCGCTGCCCACTCGTACCTTGAAGTAGAGCCTTCCCCTAGGCTACTGGACGACTGGAAAAGGAAAAACGGAACGGAAACTTTAACCCGAGACTGACTAGATAATAAGGCTTGAAACTGGAGCGAAGCAACTCGCCCTTAAGTACGAAACGAGGTTTGGCAACATACGATCGGAGAGGTGGACTTGCTTGAGATGAGATAACTTGCTTTCCTAACCACGGGCTAGAGTAAGAGGCTGGCACATAGGGACATCGGTTGAAGCTCCCTCAATGGCATCTCATTGGCTAGCTAGCTCATATAGAATGGGTCTCTGCTCCTGTCTGCTCTTTGATTATCTATCGGAAAGAGTTCTTTCCTTTCCTGGATGTCTAAAAAGATTTCTATTGATTCCCGCTGGGATCTCTGTAACTATGTAAAAGGGTCAAAGCGTTCTGATAAGGGAAGAGCCACTTATTCATTGTCTATTGCTCGGGTGATAGGAGCGGGAGACCTTAGCCCTTATTGACTTCAACAAATAAAACCCCTAGGGGAGGAAGGTTCACCAACCCAATCTTTAAAGAAAGGATTCTAGCATGTCGATTTAGCAAACCAATGCCTTAAAACACTAAGCCATACCTCCAAAAACTTGATTCGGAAAGCACGGGGAACTTATCCTTCCATTAAGAAGGAGTTCATCTTTGAATACGTAAGTGAAATCCAAATTCAAAAAAGGGTAGGAAAGAAAGAGCCACCGATTTCACAAGAGGTCGAATGTACCCATTGTCATGCTTGTCAACGAGATTCCAATTCACCCAGAGGGAAGGAAGAAAGATTCCCCAAAATGCGATTCATATTAGTTATGTAACCAACCTCTTTTCATATAATCGTTTGTTATAGGAATCGGGTGAAAGTAGATAAGTGCCTTACTCTTATGAAGACTCTCCACTTTTTGTCATTCATTCATTCTCGGTGCAAAACCGTCCAGCTAGGGAACTCTTCATCAGCCGCGAGAATTCAGAGGAAGGATTCGTTTGTTACTTACACCTTTTATACATCAAAAAAGGGAAAGCGAGGAAGCTCTGCCCTTATTAACACATGGGCGATCACTCAATTCCGACTTTAGATAGGAAGCCCAGCTTAGCCTAGCGCAACTATTGCCTACCTTTTTGTAAGAGATCAACCTGTCGGGCACTTTGATTCCTCCGTCCCACTGGGGAAGACCCAATCTAGAGAGGGAAGAAGATCAAACATCAAAAGCCTTAGGGTCCTAGGGAGTGCCATACGAGCTACTCGAACAACCTCCAAGCTTTCCGGTCACCCTTGAAGAGTACATGCCTCCTATCGTGCTTTCCTCACTGCACTCCTACTTAATAATCCAAAGGTTACTTCTATCCTAACTAGCCTCCTACCCGGGAAAATGACTTATTTGAATGGAGAGCTATCCAATAACACTAACAAGCGGGGACAGAGATAATAGAGAATAATTTCTATTGAATTTCCATAGAAGAGAAGCTCTCTCGACTCTATCTACTTTATACAGGAGTATGGAATATTTGAATTCTATAGCTTTTCGGAATTGACATGCCTGGAAGTTGGGGAAAGAGGAATGAGACCAAGCGTGCTTTCTTCAATCTAATGGATTCTCTTATCTTAGAAAGTAAAACCCTAAGCAACATCATGGGAAAGTCTGTATTTATCTTGATTTCTGGAAAGTAATGGAAGTTACTGGCAACAAAGACTTGGAATCAGCCAACTAATGTTACGGGCAAGCAATCAATCAAGTAAACCTGTCAGTGAGTAAATTCCTTTGCTGGCATTCCAGCTCGATCCACTCTTCTGTCTTTGCCGGGACACAACTATGTCAAAGTTGGAAGGATCTGCTATCTTGAAATTGAAATAGAATCTAGATTGAAAGTAAAGATAAGAGAAAATAGCTGTCCATTACTTCCTGTCTTGGTTATTGGGTATTAAGACAAAAGGAAAGGGGGATTTGCTCCTACAGAAGATCTTGTATCTTATCAAGTGGAATCAGTCTAAGTCAATCAATCAAATAAAGCAAACCTGTTCTGACTTTATTAGCATGGATTGCCCGTAATCCGGTAAGAGAGAAAGTTGGAATTTGTATGGGAAATGTCCGGTAAGAGGAAAGAAGATCTGGCATCGGTCTACACGGCATGAAAGAAGACTCGGATCAAAGCCCCACCCCTGATTCCGCGCTGTTAAGTTGAAAGCTTCAGATGGGGTTAGCTCAATCATCAATTGTTCGGAGACACTTCTGTATTTTATACAGGGGAAAGATGGGTTGCCATGGCTTATAAATCTGCATAACCAGTTAACATCATCGGATCGGTTTCCGCTTCTTGGGCAGTAGGCATTCCCTCGGTAGACTTATCAAACCAACGTAAGAACCATAATTCGAAGCGAAAGGTTCATACCACTCTGATGAGACTGGAACGGACTCTGCTCTGATCGTAACAATTCGATACGAAAAAACACCTTTGACCGAGCCGAGCTATTGACTACAACGACTACGACGGCTGGGGTGCTAGCATACGGTTTGTTTTTCTTTAACCTTGCTCCGAGCTCAGCGGGATAATAGTTTTTCTATGAATTCACAAGTTGTATAGTTTAGATATGAGTTCAACGCGCTACCTTTCAATAGATTAGTTCTAGCGCCTAAATCCAGAAGTCATCTTATATCATAATCAGAGAAGGACTGTTCTAATGAATTCTCCTATAGTTGAAGTTCGGTTTGGGCTTTGCACTTTCCCCTTTACACTCCTTTAAAAGGTTTCAAACAAACCCTTTCTATAATAATAAGGGTAGCTTCCAGCTCTCGATTCTTCCTTTAGCCGGCCGAGAAAGCGATTGCTAAAGCCAACCATTCTATCTTAATCTTGATTCCGAATATCTTAGATAGAACCTAACAAGCCAACTCACAAGAATTAACAACTAACTCAAGACCTATAATATTAGAGGTGCCTCCCCTCGAGAGTATTGAATGCTCCTGCCATCCAAGCATGTTCCATCCAAGCATGATGGTTGCATTTTAGGGTAAGAACGAAATCCCGGGCTGGTGAATGAGACTCAGCCTATGCTACTCGATCCACCGCTGAGACAGTCTCTTCAATAACCGGGCTACGGCCTAGGCCTTTGGCAGAGAGCCGATGATTTCGACGAGGCCCTTACCCGCCTACCGGGTTCCCAACAAGTCTTCTGTGTAGCACCAACACTGCCATTCGCGAACCCCAGCTTCGTCCGTCCTTTAACCGCTCTAAAGCCCCTTCCCTTGGTTTACTCTCGGAAGTCCGTCCTATCTTTGTTAGGTAAGACGATCTTGCATATCTATGTCCACCCAGTCGCCCTTCCCAGCTCTAGCTTCGGCGGAACCTTCTTCGTCGGAGACTGAGTTCCAACTATTTACGATCCCACACCCCACTTGGGAGACTTCCATTCGGCATAGGTAGGATATGGTGCAAAAAATTGTAGTCTACTCGGCATGCCAATGCGTCGATTCTTTGCTGGAGATAATCATTGCGAACCCGATGGGATGGGACCGAGTGTGGATATCCGTTTTAAATCGATTCCCCCGGTGCCCCAGACGTGATTGCTGAGTGCGAATGTACCTCTATTCTGAAAATGATTAACCTGACATCTGACTCTATGGTTGCTGCCTTTGTCTCCGTGTTGTCAACTAACCTTCTTATTCTTATTATTCTTAGGATTCTTATTCTTGCCTTGCTTCAAAACCTATTACTGTTCGGTGTCAGTGATTTACTTTCCCTTGTAGTGGTGCCCAGATTGTTTTCTTAATAAAGCAACAGCAAATGAGCAAGCAACAGCTTATGAGCACTTTTAAGCTAACGGAGTTGAAAGCTTTAGCTCGGCAAGTTCCTGTTCTTGTTCGAATTGAATCCTAGTCTTAGAGATAATCATAAGTTCGAGTTTAGGTCGCTAATGGGAAGGGAGTTTCAATTTATAGATAAATATAAGTTAATGGGTTTGTAACTTCTTGCCTTTACTTCTTATGGGCTTCTGAAGCGGTTTCCCTATGACGGGTAGTTGCGTTAAATGACGAGAAAGAATCGGACCTTCTTAAGCACGTCGTCAATCTGTAGAGTCCATTTGGGTGCTAAAGTCAGCTGCAATTCCAGAGTTTCAGAAAGCAGCTCACCTCTCAACTCCTCGCTGCCAGGCAATCAATCCATGCCCTTACGTTTTGAAGCAGAAGCAGTGTGTGTCTTTACAAACTTTTCTATATAACATAACTCGCTAATAGGAAAAAAGAGAACTGCTGTGTGTGCAATAACATAACTCGCTAATAGGAAAAAAGAGAACTGCTGTGTGCGCATTGCAAACATGAATGGAACTCTCTCTTGCTTGTTCGGTGCTAGTTATCAACTATTGTTTCACGACTGTTAACTAATCCAATAGCAAATTCACGGATTTTATTTAATACCAATAAATTCAATTCCCTTCTGATGCATTGAAGCCCATCATCCTTATGTTCCTAATACATTTTTACTATTTGTTGCGCTGTTCCCAATACTGATATTCTTCTTTGTTCTTAACCTTATAGTTATTAAGGCTTGGATTCACTCACCTCAATTCCATTACCGGATCCACCCCAAAACTACCGTGAGCATCCCGAACAACAAGAAAACTACATGTGTTTGTTCGAACGGACCACAACTCTTGAAATCAATCAGTCGTGCGTAAGCGTCAGTGGCTAAAGTTAGCTCAGCTCCTAAATTCCCATTATATATGAGGTGTGCCCACGTTAAAGATTCAATTATTTCCAAGTCGCGACCAGATAATGAATCAGTGCCGATATAATCTGCTGGAGAAGAATCCAAAGCTGTTTTTGAAAGAGAAGAATAAGGAGAAGATGTTGGATCAAGAAAAGAAGCGGGAACAAGCATTGAAGCTAATGCGGTTCTTATAGAATATAGAACATAATCTCTTGGCGAACGAGCGCCCACTACAAGGTGAGGCGAAATCAAAGAGTAGGGGTTAAGGTTATTGATTGGCTTTCATTCCAAAAGCGCCTAAAGTAAAGAAAGATGGTGTACCACTTCTTATAGAATTAAGTCACTGGTAACCTAAACCTCATTGCTTACTTAAACTCACAAACACACTTGTTCGAACTCAGTCTATACTTGTGGAATTGAATATCTATACTTGTGGAATGGAATCCCTATAGCTAAATATATAAGATAAGCCAGGGAAAGCGGACAAGACGACAAGACGGCAAGCGTATACTAAAAAAGCAGACAAGCAACGGTTTCTATTATTGTTTCTTAGGAGAATTGGTCATAACCCTTATCTTATGTTTATTATACTTATATCCACTTATTAATACTTATATCGGACTCCTCCACCTTTCACTCCTGTTCCTCCCTTGCGCTAGATCTTACCTGTTTAAGTAGTTTTCTACCTTATAACTAGTAATTGCCTGTTTCTATGCTTCTCCTCTTGCAACTAATCATTGAACCCTGCTTAAAACTCATTCCATTCAATTCTTATTTATTGCGAAGTACTATAAGTCAAATAATTCCATTCCATTCTTTCTTTATCTAGGACTATAAGGGGAAGACTCTCTGTAAGCTCAGTAAGGGAGATACCATTTAATCTCTAATAACTAAAGCGACTATACCCATCCTCTGGCTAATGATTCTCTTATGAGACCCCTATGGCAAATGATTCTGTTTCAACCAATAGTTCCTTGGCCTTACGTAGTTGCTTGTCTCTGTTACTACTGAGTTAGGAGTTCAACTTGTATAGTAGTTGCGCGGCAGGAGCCCGAGTCCTGTCCTGATAACGAATTTGTGCCGTATAACATAGGACATAGACCTCCATCACTGTGCACCTTCATCTCTCGAGTCGATAACACCGATCTATTACCCGGCCTGATTATACTGATCCAGAGTCTGATCCTTATACTGATCTCGGCGCTAACACGGATTCCACTATAACTTAGATTTCTGAACCAAACAATCATCACAAGAACTGAATTGAATTGCTGCTTACAAAGGGTTAACTCCATCAGCGCTTGAGTAACTCGCTACCACTGAAAACAGGAACTGGTTCTTCTATACTTAACCTTGTAGTGGGCATTCGCATTCGGCTTACTTATAAGATGAAAAATGAGAACTTATGATTCGGTTGGGCCTATACCTACTCCTGCTTAAGTACTTACCGCTTCCTTGCCAATGGTTTCTTCTGCCCAGACTGAACGAACCCGGACTTGCGCCTCGAACTACTACTGGACTCGGCTACAAACTACCTATCACCGAAGAAAACTGTAATGGAATCTTTGTGGTCAGGTCAACTACTCCGGATCCTTCTTTATAGCACAGAGCTCCCGAGAAGATAACTCCCTAAGCAGAAGATTGGAGGAATTGAGTACTAGGTGGGTTAAGAGCTAAAAGGTGTCTGCTGCTTCCTTGCGCACTGAACCTGGATTTGATACCGCACTGCTCACTGACGCCTCTGTTCCTGCCTCTTATACTGCTACTACAGCTTATTCAGTTGGAACTATTGCATCTTCGGCATCTGATCCTGGTTCACATATTTATCCTGTTGATTCATTCCAATCGACAACGCCAACACACACCCGTAATTGAACTTGAACTAACAACAGCAGATGATCCTGCTGATTCAGGTACTGCAACACGATAACCTCTATCCTCTCCACGATGTCTTGCTACCCTTGACCGAATTAACCTTAAGTCGGGCCAGTAAACCGATAAGGAATTTCTTCTGACTCAAACTCCTAAGCCGAAAACTGGAACTCACCGTAACGTCCCGGCAAACAAGCAGCTTAGGCGAACTAAAACCTGCTAGCAAACTGAAGCTTCCAATAAGAGCCTGCCCCGCGCCTCCATTCTATTCTCTTATACTGATGAGTGGAATTGAATCTCTCTTGCGCATAAGGCATAAGCGGAAAAAGAGGAAAATGGAGTATACCTGGCACCTGGGGCTCAAGAGCTTAAATTGAATTATTACTTTAAATAGGGAGCACATGTTTAGTGACCTGATTCTGTTTAGTGACCTGATTATTGTTAGTGACCCTCTTCTTTCTATCATACCTAGGCTGGGGACAAGTAGAATATAGTAACTCTGTACGGGTAACAAGAATGATGTAAGTTGCTTCCTAACCTGTACTTTATGTTGTAGCTGATCTAGCTCCTGCTTCGGAGACTCAATGAGGAAGAATTTACTGGACCCAACACCCTTACCCTTATCTTTTGTTCCTAAGCTAAGTTTGTTGAATGAGGTTGTTGCCCACTCTGCCTGACTAATGATTCTGTTCATTCTGTTACTCGAAACCAGGACTCGTTAAACCGAGTAGTGCTCTTAACCAACCTGCTAGACAATAAATATAAGAATGAGTGGAAGGGGTTTAATAGCATAAGTCAGTCACTACCCTTGTGTGCTCCTTATGTGGTCTAAGCGGTATTATATGACTTGAGTAGCGCACCTCATTTTCTCTTACCGGATGTAGAGATAGATCTCGAAGCCCTTCTTCTTTATCCCCTTCCATTGATCCTTTATGCGCGAAGAAGGTAGATTTTACTGACTTTTGCCCACTGTAACCTAGGTAATTGAGGCTAGCTCTAGTACTTATCTATTTCATTACCGGGCGGGCAATCTGAATTGAGTCAAGCAACTAGGGGACAAAAAGCCGTATCGCATAAAAAATCCACTCACTCTAGAAGCAGAGAGACCTTTGATCACGCAAGAAAGCAATCAATTTGGTTCTTTCACCTACCTTTGTTTGTCGACCTTAGAATGGAGCAAGAGAAGCTACAAGAGGAACCTTTACCGCGGCTTCTGCCCGGGCTACTTTTGCCCATACAATGATCTAGTCAGGAGATAAAAGAAGCTCATATTGTATATTTTGAGTCATGTTACCGAACAAGCAAGGGAGGAAATAAACAGAATTCTGATTACAGAGGCAGAGTTTAGTTCAGGGAGGCAGGCACAGAGTTCAGGGGGAGAAAATCTGATAGATAGTATAGAGTACTCTGGCTTTGAAGCTATAAGTTAATGAGTTTCATCGTAAAGTTCAAAAAAGAATAGCTGCGCAGGTCGCTGAACAAGAGTCTGCTCGAAAGCAAGTATAAAGTGGAGTTCCTGTTTTGAATTCGATAGAGGTATTTGACTATAAGTCAGGAGCTAGAGGTTAGAGTTTTGCAGTAACTTCATTAGCTGTTTCAAGGTTGGTTTAGTTCTTGTGTTGAAGGAGAAGTAGGTCATTGTGATTGACTTGCTTTCCCTTTGCTTTGCCTGAAGAAGCTGGCCCAACCCTATAGATCGAATAGAATATCGGACGGTACATAGACCTGAGCGAGATTAGTTTATTCTTTTTTGTGAACTTGCACTAGTACATTAAAAACGGATACGGATTTTCAAGAATTCATTTTTTACCCGGCAAGCATCAGACATAGGGACTACTGGATATACGTAATAGCGGGACTAAGAGATTATAAAAACTAGTAAAGAAAAGGCCCCTTCGTAGACTAAGAAAGTGGGCAACTCACACTGCAACAGGAGGGAAACGAACAATGTAAGGGAACTCTAATTAATGAAGAATACACGGTATAGATGGACTGATACTATAGAAATAAGTGTGTAATGGCCTTCTAAACACTGAGAAATCAAAAAAGTAGGGTTTGTACCCTGCTGCACTCTTACCCGACGATGACACAGCCCCATGGAAAAGCTCTATTCTTCCGCTTAATGCTTCTGCTTGCTGACGGACTCCAATGCGTATCTCTTTTATGCTAGACGGACTCCAATGCTTATCTTTTTGGATCTATTGTAGGTTCAACCCCAGGTTATGGATCCATGGTTACAGGCCAGCTATCCTATTGTCTCGTATGGATCGATACTAGAAAACCCTACCAAGTGCCCGTGGAACGCATTTAAAGGGCTAGAGCTAGAGACCGACGGGGATCGGATCGAGAAAACCAATCGCGGGGAAGGCGGAAACAGCACCCATTGAGACTCTTTCGGAAGGAAAACAGCTGGTAAGGTAAAAGGAGACTTTTAGAGGGCAAAAGGAAGCACTTATCCTAACACTTAAACTGAATGGGTTGTATATCCTTTGTTTTCACTCACACCACTCTATATGGATGGTGATGATTAGTCTCTTTGGTTATTAGTAGAAATAGAAGAAAAGCGCTATTTATTCATAACAAACTATGAATAGAAAGAATTAGTCAAAGAGGAGCAATCTAATCTATATTTAATGAATATCAAAATAAGGCTAACAAGAACTAGCTCGAAGGTGGAAAGACTGGAACGCGATAGAATCTACATGGAATTCCCAATGTCTGACTTGAAGCTTTCTCCTAATGCCTTAGAGGACGCCTTTGTACTGAAGCTAGATGGCTGGGAAGACGAATATAGAGGTATATATCAGCGCTTATGACAGAGACGAATATAGAGGTATATATCAGCGCTTATGACGGATTCGATTTCATTTACTGTCTCTCTATATGAGTTAGATATTTGTATTTCCATAAGAGTAACGATTCCCTAAGAATAGGAACGGAGTTAAAGACTAGTAAGGGACATGGACTTCAAAACAGGATAGAGATTACTTGTGAGCTGAGATAGGCTTGGCCTGGCTTGCCTTTGACCTTGGTAGATGATTGGAAATCAATTTCAAGGCTTTCAGCACCTTGCCAAAGACTCCTGAGCTTTCAAACGGAAAAGAGACTCTTGGTTAACAAGATAGAGACTCCTTCTCTAACATGGGAATTCTGCTTTCTAATTCATTATAGAGCCTAGAGCCCGAAGAGCTTACTGAACTTGCTCTTGATGGATGAAAAGGGCTTGAGCACAGGAGCGGATACGGGGACAAGTAACTGATTCAGCAATGGTATTAGTTGATATTTGCAAACACAAGGAGAAAGAAGGATAGTCAGTCCCGAAACCCATTAGAACAATAGTGAAAATTGAGTTATACTCTCCTAGGCCCTATGATATGATAGCTATATCCCTACCGGGGAAAGACAAAGACAGCCTAGCCATATGCCATAGCCTTTGACCCTAGTTTTGGAATTGGCTATAACCCTCTGCTTTCGTGCCTAAAATCCCTAAAAGTTCCCCACTATCATATAGCATTCACTAAAAGTTCCCCACTATCATATAGCATTCAATTAATTGGAAGGAGGGACTTAGAACTAGTGGAAGGAGGGACTTAGAACTCGCCTATAACTCGCCCTAAGCTTTCTTGCTCGATAACCCAACAAACCAGCTGTATTAACTTCTGAATTGCCCAGAAAGAGAGAGTCAAGCATATCCATCATATTAGGTCAAGCATATCTATAATATGAGTATTTATTCTTCGTAAATTGGTTGGGGGAAGAAAGCAGCCTATTGGAGGGCTGGCTGGAAACTCTCACTTATACAATCAATATAGGAGATAGCTTTTGATTTTGTTCACTATAGTGGAGGGCTGGCAATTCTCACAGCTACTATATGGCTAGAATTTCGGGGGATGAAGTCAGACTCGAGGGCCAGGGCCTTATCACTCGAAACCTAGCTGCTATCATTCTGATATTTATATTGATAGAATAATAACTAAAACTCGATTGAAGGAAGAAGAACTATCAGGGAAATAACAGTGACTCGTCAAGCCGAGCGAGGCAGTTAGGGCAGAAAGATAGAGTTTGAATAAGAATATATGAATATAGAAGCATAATCCAATTACCCCCAACTATAGAAGAATAAGACAATTTCACTTTATTATGGCTTGGTAGCAGACGGACGAGGGTTATGTCCTGAACCCTAAACATCTCCGCGTGAGACAGACTAGTTAGCGCTTCCACCTTTGAAAGATTGAGCCCAAAGTAAACACAGAAAGAAAGCCGAGACAGAAGTTATCATTAGTTCCTTGTATAGGATATCGATAGTGCTTAAAGTAGCCGAAGGAGAATGTGCTCTTGAGTCAAAGAAGCTTACCTAATCAGTTTTATGAAATTTATAGATAGGGAAGCCTTAGAAAAGGGATTTTCAGCAACCCGATTCATCATGGAATTCTTTGAAAGCATTGAAAGCACCTTTGGTAGAAGCCGCGATGGAGACCACTTTAAGGAAGCAAGTGAAGAAGCTTTCTTGGTTGAAGATTCAAGCTTGTGGCCGGTAGGATAAGAAGCTACCCCGATAGGGTACAGGTGCTTTGATGGAGTCTCTACTTCAAGGATCGGGTGGACATAGTGAAGCTCCACGGAGCCCTTGATCAAAGAAAGAAAGGTCGGGTTTTTAAACAAATCAAAAAGCTATTTTATTGAATAGACAGATCACTCTTAGCCCCAATCATAGATTTGGAGTTATTGACCATGTAAGCAAAAAACACCGACTTCCTTGTTGTCAGTGGCACGTTCTAGGATATCTTCGTAGAAAAGAAGAAGACTTGCTCCCAAAAGAAAGAAGGGGCTTTGATGCGCTTCTGTCTTTAATAGGCCCGAGGGTGAGACTCCATTCGCTCTGTTCTTTCTATTAGTAGCCTTCCGACTGATTGACTTAGAGCTTTAAGGTTACACGACTGCTCTCTCTTTCCGCTTTAGCCTACCAGGGGACATTGAAGGGACGAGATAAAGCCGGATTCTGACTTATGAAGATGATGCTTTCACTCTTATCAAGCTATCTACTGACTCGAGGGTTCAAACTAGAATGGAATGGCTTGTGAATCATTAGGATCTACTCCATTATATGGATTCCATTATATATATGCAGAATCAGAAAAGTCAGGTTAGAACTAATGTAGCAGTGGAAGAAGAAGAGAGCCTGCCAGGACTCATGTAACAGTGGAAGAAGAAGAGAGCCTGCCAGGACTCATGTAACAGTGGAAGAGTAAGAGAGCCTAGCCTGCCAGGTAAATAAGGGATATGTCATACTTATTGAGATTAGCTAGCCAGGTAAAGATAGTCACTCGTCAAGCCAGCCGAGAAAGCGAGTCAAGGACTAAATAAATCAAGAAAGACTGTTTTTTTAATGAATTACTATGACATTACCTATTCTCCTGAGTAAATATCTTTTTATAATTACTATAACACCTATTCTCCTGAGTAAATAGCTTTTATCATTCTTACCTTGTTTTGTCCATCCTCAAAATATAATAAGAAAAGTATGATTAAATATAACAAGAAAAGTCTGATTTGAAGACCTACACTGGAATAAAGATCTCCAAAGCAAGATTCTATGAATTAGGAGCCTTGGAAGCCTACGTAACATTCCTTTCTACAGTAAAGCGTACGTAACCATTCCTTTCAGATTCAATTAATTATTAAAGCCTTATTCGAAATAAAAGCAGTCTCAAGCCTTATGAGAAAGAAAAGCCATTGATAAAGGTAAAATGCTGATGGATATTTGATTGAGTAGGAATCCTTCTTGACCGTCTAGTTCTAGCACCTTATTTACCATCTAGTTCTTTGTCCAAGGAAAGGGAATAATTTAAGCCTAGTCCAATCACGGCGGAAAGCAAGTGTTGAGTATTAGGTCGGTTCTTGTGAGGTTAACTTCTCATGTTAGGGCGGGGAAGCCTCCGGAAATCTCCTGTCTCTACGAGATTAGCTGCCCCCACTGCGCATCTGCCATTCAAAGAGCTCAGGAAAATCAGGATTCAGAAAATATAGAAGAGAAATAAAAGTCCGTTTATTAATTACCTGCCCCAGTTCCAGTTCCAAAGTAAGGTACAGAAATGCACCGATCATCCTAAAGAAAATGCACCGATCATCGACAGAGGTATAGCTCTGGAAATCTTAATTCGTTTACAGAGCCAGAGGGTTAGTAGCCAGATAAGAGGAGAGGCAAGAGAGGTCGGGTCTTCAAGGGAAGCACTTCTTAGAGGTCGGGTCGGGGGTATAGTGGAGAATTTCCTGGTATGATAATAGTAGAGAATTGCCTGTTCCAGGGCGAGGTAAAGTATCAAGTTAAGTGATTGCCCAAACTAGTATACGAGTAGTGGAATCAGTATTTGTAGCCAGAGGTCTAGTAGTCAGCAAGCTCAGAAGTAGGAATAGGAATTACAGAATTGAAGAAGCTAGTCAAAGAATCAAACAGTAAAGATCAGAATGCAACTCTAACCTATGAATACGGAATGCAAGAATAAAACAAGTGGTGTGTGTAAAGGTAGTCAGGATGAACCAAGTAAGGGAAAGAACGAAACAGTGCACCACCTGTAGTGAAGTAAAGAATTTACCTTAAGTAGGCTAAGAATTCCACTGGGTAGTTACAGGCTAAGAAATACCACTGATTTCCCGATGCTATAGTTAAGGTATTAATTATCTTTCTTTCTTTCCCTAGCTACTTTATTGTCTAGGATAACAAGAAGAGAAGAGATGGAGTATTGATTGGCAAGAAAGAGGTATAGTAGCCGAGGTTCACTCATCGGTAAGAGATTGATTGGACTAAGTAGTAACAGAGCCATAACAGTATTAGTAGCAAGAGTAGAGGTCTAGTAGCAAGAGAAGAGGTTTAGTAGCCAGATAAGAGGAGAGTTCTTTTGCCGAACACTAGCTAAGGAGCGGAGCTATAAGTTCCGTTGATTCATAAGTCGTAGTAGCCTGATCAGAGGAGAGGTCCGGCAAGTCAGATAGAGGCGGGTCTGGTGCCCAAACACGGGGAAAGCTGTTGAATGATATTCCTAGGCGAGGGTAGGTAGGAAATACTTGTTAGGATGGTTTACTTACTTAGTTCCCAGAGACGAGGTAAAGTTTACAGTTACGTTTCATTATATTACTAGGTTCGGGTGTGCACGGGAAGTTCTGTTCTTGTTGTTTGCAAAGGTGAACCAGCAACTTCAGAAGCGGTTGGTTTAATCCTAGTCCAAAAGATAATAAGAAGAGGACAATCAGACAGACAGATAAGCTAACCTTAGCAAGGGAAGGGAGTTAGTGTATTTACTTGTTTATTTACCTGGTGCTCGTGCTCAATAGGTTCAATTCCATTCCAAACTTCAAGGTAAAGGAGATAGGTCGGGGCAAGAATGAAACTAAGTAGTAGCGGTCTTCTACCCTAAGTTAATGAGTTGGCTTAGAGGTTCTAGAGTTGGCTTTGCAGCGAGGTGTGGTCGACCAGAGAATCAGTAGTTATTCAAGTAAGTAGTTTCGTAGTCCTGTTTCATCTGTATTTGTAGCCTGAGTTAGCTGAGATGCTCTAGTCCAGAGGCGAGGTAGGCGTTGAGTCAAGTAAAGGCTAGTAAGCGAGGTATCTTCACCAAAACCGGAGGTGGAGTAGCAATCCCAGGACAATTCCGTTAGATTCAATGGAAAGGTATCGGAGCCATAGGAGAGAGAAAAGAACCAGAGTTCAAAGAGCATAAGTGGAAGTCAAGTTAGAGTTATGAGCCAGCAGCTTGGTGGATTCAACTCAGTAGTTACAGGCTGGTGCTAAGGAGTGACAGGCTTACCGCTGAAAACATAGATTGTAATCACTTTGTTATGACTGTTACTTGCTGCCGCTTTTTTCAGCTCGCTGACGCGACACGTTAGCAGAAAACAACTGCCGCGCAACACGAACAAAGGAATTGTTATAACCAGTTAGAACATGCTACTGTTGCTGCCGCGCAACGGCGCAAGCCGTTGCTTGTCTATCCGTTGCTTGGCCCCGTATACCAACTCAGTAGACACACAGTATAAGAGAAGCTATATAAATTCTATCTCTTATTATTAAGGAGAAAGTTGAGAAAGATAGAAGTGCTTTGTTCGGGGGGAACTATATGGAACTAGTTGTCGACTTGCCTGATAGCAATTCCTCACTTAAATACCTGCATCGAGGTCATCAAGGGAACCAGTGTCATCTGTATTCGTAGCCTGAGGTATAGTTTACTTAGGTAAGAGTTCGGGTCGGGGAAGTCAATCAAGGGGAGTGCTTGTGTCTAATGCTTACACTCATAAACCTATAGCTAGGAAGAGGTCAAGATCAGAGGAGAGTTAGAAAACAGAGGATAAGAATGATGGTATCAAATGAACTGGAGTGGGAAGTAGAGCAGGAGCCATAGTGAGATTAGCCTAATTCCGTTAATGCCAGCTGCTTTGCTTGTGGAATGACTTACTTGTTAGGGTGTGGGTAGGGCTTGTTTTATTGATTCCAATACTTGGATATGGGTGGTTCCAGATAGTACTATACTGGCTTTGTTTGATGCGAGGGTAATTGTTAGTTGGGTAGGGGTGAACACTTATAAGAGTTCGGTTCGGGGTTCCTATTGCCTAGTTAAGGGGGCGGGTAGGCTTATGTTTCTCACCCGGGTAGGGTAGGCTTGCGCTGGTACGAGGGTAGGCCTGTTGACTGAACTTTTGAGGCTGGTTTACTTACTTAGTTTACAGAGCTCGGGTCTATTGGAGGTCGGGATAGACTCTTGGGGTCGGGTAGGCTTGGCTGTTGACAGAGGCGAGGTAGATAAGAAAGCTGCTCGGTAGTCAAGGAATGGAACGATTGAGGGATAGAATGATACTAACTAAACTAAGAATGCAACAGCCCCTAGTAAGACTTAAAGCCAGGTTGGAAAGGTAGTTTACATGAGTGGGGGAGTAAGTGAAGAATTCCACTCATATTACTAAGAATGGAACTGGTGTTGCTCAGGCTAAAGCTTAGGTGTTACAGACTGATCCCCTCTCTTACCTTTGCTAGGTATCCTGTATAGCTGCTCAGGCTTCAACTCAGTAGTTACAGGCTTAAATAAGAGCTTGGTAAGACTGATGCGGTGGACTACAGGTATGGGTATGTTGCTGGGCAGACTTCAACCAGTGCATCGCATTCAAAGAAGCAGAACCAAACCACTAACAACCAGAACCAGTGCTCGGAATGGAGCTGAGGCATATCAGAATTGAACCAGTCAATCAAGACACCAACCAGTAAGGCATAGGATGGAACTGGCACCAACGAGAATCAACCGCGCCAGGGCAAGAATCAACCTAGATCCGATCAGGCTGACACAAGTGCCGCTCACAGACTGATGCTATGCCTAGGTAGCTATTGAACTAACTAAACTCAGACTTAAACCAGTGCTAATCGGACTTGATGCTAGTGCTAACCAGAATGCAACCAGTGAGTGTAAGACTCTAGCTAATTGCTTCCAATACTATAGCTCCCAAGATCAGAATAAGACCCGTCAATATCAGAATGCAAGTGAGCCAGAGGAGATGTTGGTTCGGGTGCTCAAACAAAAGAACAGAACCCACCCCTCTTAGACGTCAAGCCAACAAACACATCATTAACAGGCGGATGCGTATTCTCTGTCTCTTGTCGACAATGAGGGTGCTACAGGGGCAGGGCAGGGGAAAACTCTAAGAAAAAAAAGGAAGAATTGAACTCCTTATTGCAAACCTACTATATTTATTGCTGCCAATAACTATCTTGGAGACAACACTAGAACAGAAGGATACAAAACGGTAGTATACCTCCGCATCAGGCAGAGCCGAGCCTTTAGTTGGCGACTCGAGAGGCAAACACCCTTACTTTATGGCAGCTTCTTTTGGTACGAGTATTGTCTAGGTTTGGGCAAGAAAAGCGGGAAGATCAATCTCCTTTAGTTAAGTCGTCAGCGGTCAGTCCTTAAGTAGATAGATTTCCTGTTCGAGTTAAAGTCCCAAACAAGTAGTGGTCCACAGAGTTGGTTTAACTCTAAAGTAATCAATAAGAGAGGCTTAATCAGGACTCCCAAGAGAAGGCGAAATCAAGACTTGGTAATAACTAGTTATAAACATATCTATTACTTGTTATGTGCTCTCGGGAGCAAGACTCAGATATATAGAAGCCGAAGCCGAAGCTGGATAAGTATCTGAGGCATCAAGCGGGTATCTCGGGCGAAAGGAAGCAGGGCGTTACTCTTCCTTAGAGTCAGAAGGGGGCTTTCACGCCTTTCCCTCAAACACAGTACTTCGTGTCCCATCCCAACTCTCTTCTCTTGACAACTAGGTTAATACGATACGGCGCTGCGCAAGAAAGATTAAATTCAATAAATTCTTAACTTCAAATTGAGTTCGGGCAAGAAGATAGACTAACTATTTGACTCTAAGCTAAAGGGAAAGAAGTAATTGACCGCGTTAGAGGATAAAGTAGAAGTTGAAGAATGCTTTGTTGCTGTACTTCTTAGGTGATCAGTCAATACTAACCTAACTCGGCAAACACATAGCTGGCACAAGCTTAGTATAATAGGCAAGCAACTCCGAATAGTTGGTTCTTCACTAGTATAGAGTTTTGATTTAATACCTTCTCTCACTACTTTCCTAGGGATTAGAGTAAAGTTCCAGCCCCTTAAGTACATTTTGGAAATCTGTGTTTCTTGTTTGTTGTCTACTCTCAATCTGGTCAATCAAGTGTTAAAGCTGGATAAGTAGCATCAGCAATTCCGTTAATGGGTTAAGAATGTTTCATCTGTGTTTATTGATGATAAGTCTGTTTCTGCTCTAGTTTCATCAACGAGAGAATCAGCATCCGCTAGGCGAGTGGAAAGGACTTGTTAAGTCTTATAAATAATGTGGTAGCAAAAGAGTATTGGTAGCTGAACCAGAACCAGCAAGTAGGAAGGAAAGTTTAGGTTGACATCAGGAGAAGAGGAGCAGTTCGCAAGTCAGCTTATGAATAATTGCCTGTGCGATAGGGTTAACAAGCTATGTATTTACTAAATCTATACGTTGAAGAAGTTTTCATCCGACCCGACCTCTCCTGACTTACCTAGCTCATGACCTACCCTTGAAGACCCAACAAACACGGGTGAAACGGAAAACTCAACCTTCTACTTGACCTCGAACAGAAAGAGACAACACTGCTTCACCGACTGAGGCTAAGCAACTATGTCAGTGGAAAGGGAACCATTGTGCTAGTCAAGTTCACCAAAACACGGGGCCAAGCGTATACAGAGTGGAAAGGGAAGTCGGGCCAAGCTACTTACTAGACACTCAATCCGGGCCAAGCTACAACTACAGGACTGGAACCCTTCTTATAGAGGCCTCGACTCTAATCCCACAGCTCCTTCACTTAAATTTCCTCTTTCGTATTGAGCACCTGGTATAGAAATGCAATATGTTACCTTGCTCCTTCCTTGGCTTTTGCCAAACTAGACTTTACTCGCCCCCCGCTTCTTCTTTCGTTGACTTCACTCGCAAAGAAAGACACTCGGAAACACCACCCGGGGCTGCTGACTTTCGCTTTTGAGACCGATCTAACTCCCAACACAGATACAATTGCCCTTTTTGCATCCTCGTTAACTAATCTTATGTGGAATCGGGCATCTGGCCTCCCGAAGTGCTCCTCTAATGCTTTTGATTCTAGAAAGATAGAACTCCAACTCGACTGGCTCTTAACTAGACCTCTTCTCTTTCTACTAATACAGATGCAACTGGGAATTCACGGACAAGTAGACCAGCTCAATGTATCTAATTTCTCTCTTCTATAGGAAAACAGATTAAACAAGCACTCGAACAGGACTACTTTCTTTCAATGAGCACTAGCACCCGGAACTTCTTATATAGGGTTGATTAATGCCTATACTAGAGCAGGGGGGATTGGTGGGCTTACTCCTGACTTACTCATAACTTAGGGCTTACTACTTGGTGCTTTCCCTTGCTCGCCCTAGTTCCATCCTTTTACTACTTTGTTGGATTCTTGACTTCAATACATATAGCTTAGCTTCCTCGCCTCGCATCAAAGCAAGTACCTTCTCTAGTATATCTGCTTTTGTATCCTTTCCTCGCACCTACCGGACAAGTCACTACTCAAGAACAGGGGCAATCTCGAGTCTAGGCGCCATCCATCCCGAGAAGAATGATGTTTCTTATTAATAAGAGAAGAATGCATTTATGTGGTTTTCTTATACTGTGTCTGTACTGATTGGGTATAGAAAAAAGGGTAGTAATTTCCGAGTAGTTTTCTAGATTATTTGCATTTTCGAATTTCTTTTCACGACTATTGGATTGGATTCTGAAGTCTACTCTCTTCTTTATAAAGAAACTAATAGAAGTAACAACTACTGATGAAACGGGACTACTACTGGAGATGCAACTGGTTTCTTTAGACCGGATCTTTCCTCTTCTCTGGAACTAGTTTCTTCTGCTTCAAAGCAAGTACTTTCTGCATTTCCAACCTAAACTCTCACTGATGAAACTACGAAACTACTTGTTTATTGCCTAGGAACAGCTGAACCCCCCGCTTCTGATCTTGCCTCTAATCCTGCCTCCGCTCTTTAAACTATTGGATACCCGTGAAACTCCTATGCCGCGTTGAAGTCATGTTCCTAGTAGCTCTATTGCCTAGGAGCAGCAGCTGTTTTGCCTTCTTATAGTAGTAGTCCAGGGTTTACATCGCTAAGGAATATCAGAGTAGAAGACCAGTAGCAGCTTCCTTACTTGATACTGCCTCAACTACAAGATCTGCATTAGCAGTAGGATCCGCAGGAGGGCAATCCGAAGCAAAGTCCTCTATTTGTGGGTCCGGACAGGAAAGCTTATCTCTGGGCGCCATCCCTTGCAGACTTAGAGCTAGAGCCCGCCAAGTAACTCCTAAACAAGCAGACAAGCCGACAAGCGACTAAGAATTTGATATCTCCCCTTTGTGCAGAGGGTAGAGAATTCAGTAAAGACACAGAACAGTCCATTCGATGAGTTATACCCTGTAGTAGCTCCTTCGCCTCTATCGAAGGTACCTGTATTCATAGTAGCAACAGTAGGAGTGAGTTCAAAAAGAGACTATACTTGCCTAGTAACAGACTTAGGGGAATTATGACCTTGATACTAGATACTTGGCATGCTGAGAGAGCTCCTGCCGCTCGAGATTAGGACTTGTGTTTTAGCTCGCACAACATTAGTAGTTGTTTGGCGGTTCTGATGCTGACTAGTCCAATTCTAACGTAACACCTACTTCTATTCTAAACTGCTGCCCGAACCCACCTCTGACCTCTGGCTCATATGCCTTAATTCCGATCCTATAACTCCGGAAACTAGACCTCTCCTTCAGACGGGTAACCTGACTTACTTTATACTGCTTATTATCCTTATTATGCTTTAACCCCATCTTTAGAGTAATAACACCTATACGTAGCCCACGGAGCGGTAAAGAACTGGATCGGGTGTTGATGAAGATACCTCGAAGTGGCCTTTCCCTCTTATACAGCATAGTAAATAACTCCGGATAGTCATTAATTCTTTCTTCTTTCTGAACTCTGGAACTCCCCTTTCTGACCTGATTGAATCAGTTGTTTTCTTATATTCCATTATCTACTCGCCAAGTAACTACCCGAGCCTTGTAATAGACTGAGGGCTAACTCATAACTACTTACTTCCTTCCTAGCCTAGTAACTGACTTCATAACAAGTAGTGGGCAGCGGTGAATCGGTGGACTAGTTCAATTCTGATCGGAGTAGCTATAGTATTGGATTTACGAGTTTTTTCTGAGACTCACTGGTGGAATTCTTTACTTAGTACCTAGCATCGGGGAATAATCACCTTTTTAGTACCCTGGATGCGGGGAATCGGTGGGATTACTCAATAGTCTATCGGGCAATCAGTTTACTCGTTCCATTCTTTGACTGCGGATCGGTAGGCTTACTAGCGACTATCAGGCTTGTTAGGAGTGGTTTAAGACCTTAGCTACTGAGTTGAAGTCTTACCAGCAATAGCATCTTTTTGGAGGGTTTGGTTCTGAGTGTCAGTGGTTGGTGTCTGATTGGCACTTGCTTGGTTCTTTGACTACCGGGGCTCAGTCTCAGTAGCACTGGGTGAAATCTCCAGCGACCCAACATAGACCTGTAACTCACCAGCAACAGCCTTACTACCAACACAGAGAATCAGTAGCAACAGGATCAGGCTTGGAAGCACTCGTTCTATTCTTGAGTTAAGCCTAGGCCAATTATGTAGAGTCCCCCCCCGGGGGATTAGGCTTATACCCAATAGCTCCCCAGGCTATGAATCCTTAGGCACATTCCGAGCACCACTAGTATCGGTCTTACTACCCTGGCTTTAAGGCTTTGAGTTAGTATAGCACCAGTCTTGCTGTTAGTAGTTGCATTCCTGTTGTTACTGCTTTAAGTCTGCCACTCCCCAGAGAGAGGTTGATTCTTAGCTCCTACTCTACTGCTTTAGGCTTATACTCACTGATTTAAGGCTGAGATGCACTGGTTGTAGTCTGGTTCTGGTTGGTACCGGTTTCCTATATATAGAATAGTAGTAATTTAGGAGTGGGCCAATACACGACTAACGTTACGCGGCAGTCCTGAGGAGATAGAAAACTTCTTTGCTTAACACAAGCCACTAAACCCCAGTAATAGAATGAGTAGTTGTGTTGTGGTCACCACCCGAACAAGAAAGTAAGTGAAACACAAGCCTACCCAACAGATCAAACAAGGGAATACCTACCCACATCCCAACGAGTAAGTAAACAAGTAATTCCACACCCTAACAAGCATGTAACTGGAACTACCCAAACCCTAACTAGCAAGTCAGTAAACCTCGGCTCGGATCCTCTAACTCTGGCTCTTGCTCTCCTCTGACTCTTTGAACTAAGTAAGATCTTTCTTCCCTGGACTCTAACCTTTAAGATCAATTCATTGAACCCTGCTGGCACACCTCTGGCAACTGCTACAAATGCCCTGAACCCTAAAGATTGGGGAGCTTCCGGAAGTTATTACAATGCCCTCTGATCTGATCTCGTAGAACTAACTCACCCTACTGATGCTGATTCTCTCTATGACCTAACTCACCCTACTGATGCTGATTCTCTATACGACCTAACTCACCCTAACCTGACCTACCGGTCTGAAGACTAACACTCTCACTGGACTACCAGGGGCAGGCAACTACTAGAGTGTCAAGAGAACCCGAAAGCAAAGCAAGTAATAAATACGTTCTCATTAGTGATGTACGAGTCCTGTTGTATTCCCCGTCTTTTTTGATAGCAAATAGTTTGATGCTTACTTGATAGTTGAGAGTGAAGTTACCCTCTGATACTAGATTAGGGGAATTAATACCTTTGCAACTAGATACCTTTCCTACTTTACTACTCCCACTCACAGCAAAGAGAGACAACTACTCTACTACTGGACTTGCACCCGAAACTTACCATAAGAGCCAGAGGTATAGGTGTATAGGTATGGGAGAGTATTTCTTGATTTCCTTCCCTAGCACCCGACCTCCATCTTTAGCTGTAGATCTTGTTCCTGTAGTTTGATACCTTCTTTCTTCTATAATACAATAACCTTATTTCTTAGAGGGAACCTGTCCGGTAATAGGTAGGAAATAGAGAACCTGTCCGAGGAAGAATAAAGTAAGCGCGGGAAGTAAAGGAAAGGGTATTGCCCCATAGTTCTTTGCGCTAAAGAAGGACATTCTTATCTCTTATCCAATCTTAACAACTGTTGACTTTCCCAATTACTTAAGGGCTACTTTTCATAGAGTTGACTTTCCTCGTTCCTGCAAGAAAACGATTCTTTCCTCTTTCACTCCTTGACTATAGTAGTTCTTTCACTCCTTGACTATAGTAGTTATAAATACTAATTAATAGAGACCTCTTGCACTCCCTTACCGCTTTTCAATTGAATTAAAGAATAGAGTTCAACTTGGCAGGGTAGAAACATCAGAATGAGCCAGGCCCGGGGAATTGGTGACTTCTGTCTGTTCCCTTGCTCTCTGACCAGATGGTTTCAATCTGTACCCTCGACTAAGAATTCCACAAGTATGTCCCCTTACACTAGTCAAAGAATTCCACAAGTAGCTTTCGAATCCACCTCCAATAGACCTGAGCTCTTGCAACTAATTCTGTAATTCCTACTTATGGACTACTTAGTTCAATTACCTCATTGGTAGCCGCCACTACTGATGAAACTACGAAACTACAGGACTACACCTCTTATGAAACAGGACAACTACTTGGGGGGGATGAAACTATAAACTAGGAATAAAGAATTGAAGAAAAGAACTCAAAACTAGGAGCTCTCAATCAGGTCTTCCACTCATAATTCCACTGGCCTGGCACCGAGGAAACCCTCTTATGATGGACTGGACAGCTACTGATGAAACACAGAATTCAACTCTCAACTCAGAGGCAAGCGTATACCCTAGCTGCGGGGGCAAAGCAACGACTAATGGAAATCTTATCTATAGTTACCGCAAATAGCCCCTTTCATTAATAAGAGTGTATTTACCGCAATTAGCCCCTTTGATTAGATATAAGAATTAGTAACACTTACCGGAAATTGTACATCTCTGTATTTACCGCAATTAGTACATCTATAGGATTAGTTAGCTTACCGGAAATCCCCCCCCTTTTTAAGAATCAGTAACAACACTTACCGCAATTCCCCTTCCATTCTTGTCGGTACTGGATTAAGGCTTGCACTCCTCAGTTTTATCCTGTAATTAGTTAGCTCCCGAACACAGCACTTCTATCTTTCTAAACTCAATCCTATATGAGAGAATATATAATTAAGTAGGCTTTCCTCTACTTAGTCAGTACACGGGTTTCAAAACTACTTTTCTGGATTATTTGTGATTGTTACTTTCCCCCGAACAAGCTAGTAATTCCACAATCCCCTTTAAGAATCAATTGTTGCTTCCTTTCTTTCTAAACAAGAATATCTCTTTCCGATCTCAACTCTCACTCGACCAACAGTAAGGATCTATCTCTTAAACATAAACAGGAAGGTGCTGAAAGCCTCTACTAACAAACTAACTCCGATAACCATACCTATGGCAACAGGCAACTATTAACTGAACTTCATTCGGCTCCTAGGCAACAGCCAAGACACTAGGCACCAGACCACAGCACAGCCAAGACACGACTACTGGCACTTACTAATTCACCCAAACTTGTAAGTAAAACCAGCCCGATCCCTACTTCTTGAGTTTTAGCACCTGAGCTCTCCTTCTTACTTCACAGCTTAGCTTCCCTCGCCTCTCCTCTGGCTTTTCATAGCTTCCCGAGCCGACCTCTTCGGTTAAGCCTTTCACTCCTGGTTGGTTACCAATCTCTATCTCTAATGCCACAGAATCCTTACACAAGCACTCGACCGACCCTGTCCTGAGTGAACCTGTCTTTATCAGCTAACAGTTCTTTTATTCTCATTATTCTTATAATCCATCCTATTCCTTTCCTTACTTAACTGCCCTGGAAGACTCAACTCGGGATGAAGCAAGTAAGTCACTGGAACTACCCACACAAGCAAGTATGTCAACTACCCTAGCATCAGTACCACCAGCATCAGTCGGAGTAGCTACAAACCCATACTAGCGAAATTGATACCCGAGCTACCCACAGAGCAGCAGGCTTAGCAGCAACATACACATACCTAGCAACTAGACATCAGTCCCATACAGTACCCAGACGCATCAGCCTTAGCAGCAGCGCAAGCAGTACCAGTTAGAGACCTGAGCTACCCAGTTGAAGAAATGATAATAAGGTACTCAGTCGCTACATTCGGAGTTTGCCTAGCAGCGGGCTTAGCAGAGACACCGCGTCAGTCCGGTCGGTAGTAGTCGTAGCCTTAGTAGCTGTGGTTGCATCCTTGAGCTGCTTGGGGGGTAATTCCGAGTAGTACTGGTTATAGCCCGTAACTACCTGGGGTGGTTCTGTCTGGTCATAGGAGTAGTCTTGCCAGCACTGGCTTAAGCCTTGGATTGACTGCTTTAAATCTTAGTAGCGGTGGTTTCAGAATGAGTGACACTGGCTTGGTTCTGCGATGAGTTGGTTTCAGGCTGTTACCCACCGGTGTCATTCTGGTTAGCAGTGATGGAATTCTGAAAGTAAGTATCAGCTCCCCGCTGGCGACTTTCGTCTTTCTCCACCGATAGGGCATTCTGATCTATCCAAAGAATAGTTCAGGCTTGGAAACAGTGGTTAAAGCCTCGGGTTCACTGGGGTAAGGCTTAGTGACAGTGGTTTTAGTCTGATAGTTGGTTGTCTAGCTCTGGTAGTTAGCAGCTTCAGTCCGATCAGGCATGGTTCCATTCTGCCTAGACACCGCTTCAGTCTTTGTTTAGAGGGGTTGCATTCTTGAACTACTGAGGTCAACTCTGATACTGATCTGTGGCTCCTTAGGGACATTCTAACTAGCACTACTTATACGGGATACGGGGCTGCGGTTACTAAGATCAGAATAAGTAGATGTTTAGCCAGTACAAGCTGTGGCACCCATCCCATCCCGACTTGGAGTTGAGTAGCCAGGAATAGGCACCTAGGAGGGAAAGAAAGAACTAACAGAAGCGGAGAGATTAACCCGCAGGGACGCGCTCCGATCTAAGGCCTTGTCCGGCCAAGGTGTTAGTAGCTGTTGTGACTTAGTCCGAACTCTAATCTACCTCTGGAAACTGGCAACTATTCTACTGCAGGCTACAGGACTTCCCGCTGACTTAACTACGTAACTTGTGTTCTTGTCGGATTCTTCCCTTCCCTTACACTGGACTACTACTGGTAAACTAATACTGTTAGGGCTCCTAGGCTACAAATACAGTTAGGGCTCTGGACTACTATACAACACCTCCGGCTTACAAGCACATAACAAGTAATCAATTCATTGCACCCGAAACAAGAACACCAAAAGAAAAGAAGGACTAGCTTCCTCGCCTGTAGACTCAACTCTCTCTAACACCCAGCTACGGAAGCAAAGCAACTAATACTGATGAAACAAACAGGACTACTTGCCTACTTGTTGGAACAGTAAACCCTGATTCCGTTTCTGACCTGGCCTACCTCGACTCTAATCCCACAGCTCCTTCAGCGGTAAGGAAACCTCTTTGAATTGGTATAGGATAAGGAAACCTCTTTGAATTGGTAGAGGAGTCGTTTTCAGTCCAGATTTCCTCTTCTAAATTGGGTGCCTCTCTTCACAGACTTAGAGCTAGAGCTATGGAGTGTGAAAGACGTAGTTACTGAAGGTCGAAAGGTCCGATTACTCCTCTATATACCAGCTAGGGCGCGAAAGAAGGATTCCAGTGCTGTTGACTCGGCAACTTACAATAAATACTCTCCTTGAGTGGAATTAAGAGATCCGTTCACCTATATAAAGATAATCTATAAGATTAGAGGGGAAAAGCCAGGGTTGGTACATATCCAAGTCTAGTTTTCTGGATTATTTCATATTTATCATTTCTTTCCCTAGCCCTACAATAACAAGATGGTACTCTCGACTACCCGAAGAAGTAAGTAATCTCTTTTGACTACCCGACCTAAACTATGGCTCTTATCTTTCTTCCCCGACCCTACCCTCGTATTGGAATGAAGAGTTCCGGTTTCCTATATTAAGAAGTCCTATGTTTCCTATATAGTGTCAGTACACGGGTTTAAAAAGTAGTCTTTCACTTTTATTGTATTTTCTCATTTCTTTCCCTAGCCCGACCATAACAAGTGAGTCAACCACCATAGTACTCTCTGGAACTACCCTGCCCGAGTATTGGAATGCCTACCCTCGCCTCGCATCAAAGCAAGTACTTTACTCTGCAGCTTCCCGACCTCGACCTGGAACAGGCAATTCTCTACTATACTCGGTACCAGGCAATTCTCCACTATACCCCCGACCCGACCTCCACTGTGACTACTGAGTGCAATTCTGTAATTCCGTACTGGTATCGTTGCTTCTCTCTTTCTCCTATATGAAGTGATATATAGTTTCCTATACAGTGTAAGTAGAGCGTCAAGATCTAGACTTTTCTGGTGAGACAGGCTATTCTTACGGTGTTAAGTCGACTCAATACTCTTGCCCAAAAGGGTACCGATATTTCGGAACATCAGTGCGCCAAGCAACTACTAATGACCAAGCGTATACTAACGTAGCGCGGTAGCGAGCCAAGGAGCGGCAGCAACGAATAACGAAGTTATGAGCAAGTCCTGTATCTAGATGTCTTAGCCTAAAAGCAGTCGGACAATCAGTAGGGTTATCGCATGATCAGTAGGTTTTCGTAAGTCAAGAAAGTGGAATTAGAAGCGAGTCCTGTGCCCTTAGGTAATTGGGAAAGTAAGCTATACTCTAATCGGTGAAAGTCAACTAAGGCTTTCAGCACCTTCTTCCCTTGCAGACCCGACAACACTCTCCACTGCCGAGTAAAACACTGGATAGGCAACTACATCTATTATTATTATATTTCCAATTAGATTATAGGAATTGATCTCACAAGTAGTAAGCTTAGTTATCCCAATAATCATGTAACTGCACTCAAACATAAGAGAAAGGAAAGGCAAGGGGAAAAGAGAGGACAAGTCGAGAAGCTACTACTGAGGAATGAGCTAGGTATGATAGATTGATGTAACCAAGGATAGTTGATAGGTATAACCCTGTTCCGCTCCTGTTTTCTGCGAGCTAAAGGAGCGTCAGCGAGCTAAATAGCGACAGCAGCTAAAACAAGTTATAGCCAAGTTCTGATTCCGCAATTGATGCTTTCGGCGTCAGTCAGGAAGTCGACAGCTTATAATGTATTTCAAGCCTATAAAACAGGAGCATAAGAATATGAGTCAGGAGTATAGCTTTTAGTTAAGTAAACTATACCTCTGGCAACTGCTACAAATGCCCTGAACCCACCTCTCCTCTCCTCTGGCAACTGACACAAGGGAGTCAACTATCACAAGAACAGGAAGAACCAGAACAGGACCACTACTACTACAAATACAAACAGCGGGCCAGGCCAAGTCGACAAGCTACTACTACTCGGCTCGGGATTAAACAAGAACTGTAACGGGACTACTACTTCCAACTCCTGTGCGTTTTCTACCTTCACTTCATAGCCTTCTACTTCCACTCAAGCTTGCAACAAAGCCTTTACTTTACCTCGCATCAAAGGCATCTAGAAAGCTGCCCTCTTAAACACCCTAAACAAGACTTTAAGACTCAACTAGGGATGCAACTCAGTAGTCAAAGAAAGAATCTGGGCTAGTAGAACTCAATTCTGATTGTCTCCCTCTTAAGCCTCCGGAAATGTCCCTATAGTGCCTTTTTGTCTAGAAAGAAATCCCTCCCTCTCTGGCTTCTGTATCAAAGCGCCATGGTAAACTCCCCTAAAGCCATGGTTAACTGTATAAGGGTTATTACTCCTGGAATGAAAGAATTCCACTAATAACTATAAGAAATCCACTATCAAGTCGTAATGAAATTAATAAGTATAAGAATTTACCTCCTCCCGCACATAGTAAGTAGGCGCCAAGTGACTCGTATACACCTCAGGCAACTATCCCTCTGGCAACTGGCAACTGAACTGGTTCCATAGCCCCGGTAAACAAGTTATCTTCCTTTCCTTGCCTATAACTCAGTTATTTATTACTTTACCAGCTCCCTCGACTCGCGTGACAATTCCGACTCTTCAGTAGCATTCTTATTAGTACCAATAAATAAGGCTACTATACCTATTACTAATGATTCAGTTTCTTCCGATCCGATCCTTGACTTCAGTACTTATAGCTCCCCGCCTCACATCAAAGCCGATACTTTCTCCCGATCTTACCTCTTATTATACGGATTACTTGAGAATAGAACAAGGCCGAGTCAACTAAATCCATTCCTTTCTCAAGAATTCCACTAGCTACTCTCTACTACTGGCAAAGAATGCAACAGGGGATTACACTCTCACTGGAGCAAGTACTAAAGGGATTCCACAACTCCTGATAGATAGCTGATCGAGTAGACCTAACTCACCCTGCTTTAAGGCTGACACCCAATAGTTCCATTATGACTTTAACTACAGAGTTGCCCTAGATGCAGGCCTAGTAACAGACTTTGGGCTTCCTATATAGTCTCTCGGTCAATCGGTGGGCTTACTAGCCTAGTAACAGACTTGAAACTCAACTTGAAACTTTACCTCGAACTACCCCCTACGCTGCACCCCTAATAGCTAGACAAACATACTCTCGACAAATCATTCCACTAGCTACTCCGACTCCTGGGGTTGATACAACTGGTTCCCCACACTTAAGAATTAAGCCTTTCCTCTTGCTACTTAGTTCCATCCAACAAGCAACGTAGTCTGTTGCGCGTTAGCGAGTCCGGGACTACCCGGTTTAATTCCAGCTCCATAGCCTTGGACTCCTTAGCATCAGCCTTGGACTCCTTAGTTACATTCTTGGATTCACCGATTCCATTCTTACCGATATCACGGCTTAAGGCTTATACCTGCTAGTTACATTCTGATCTTTGTACTTCGGGAAGCCGTTCCTTTACTCACTGGTTGAAGTCACCAAGCAACGGGCCAAGGCCTCAAACTAAACCTAGCCAATCCACTACTACCCTCGCCTAGGAATATCATTCAACAAGTAAGTAAACTACCCGAGTCACTTCATTCTAGCCTAGTCACTTCATGAAACAAGTAAGCCTACCCATGCCTATGAAGTCAGTCAACAACACTAACAAGCAAGTAAGTCTACCACCCCAACAAGCTAGATCTTATTCTTATGTACTAGATGCGCTTTTACTACTGCGTTCAATTCTGTAACTCCTACTTTCCTACTTGTCTGCTTTCCTGATAGCTTTCATTGCTTACCTTGCCCACCTTTATCCTAGCCTGCCCTACGGACCGGAAGAACAAAACGAATACAGCTATTAGAATGAGACTAGCGCTGAAAAACCTGCAACTAATTACCTCGAGTCTTGCTCTGCGACATATGAACCTACCGTTGTTACCTTTGCTTGAAAAAACGAGAACCACTGCTAACTGGGCTTCCGCTATTGACCCCAAACCTTACCTGTGCCCATCTAAAACTAACTAGATTGCCTTAAAGTCTACCGCTGTTAGCTATCATTCTGATTAGACTGCTGGATTATTGTATTTGTCCCTTTCATCCTTACTTGTTTGTTAGAGTCTCCCTTAGTGTGGGGGCGGGTATTAAAGCTTCAACAATTGCCTTAAAGCCTATATCTCCACCAACTAATCCTGTCTTTAGGTCTGCTATGGGCTTGTTTCTTTCTGTTACTACTTAGTTCCCGAAGACAGCACTTCTATCTTTCTAAACTTTCTCCTATATAAGATAAGATATAAGATTAGAGGTGTTCTGTAGAAAAAGGATCCATATTTGTTCTATGCTTAACACAAGCACCCGATACTTCCCTTCCAATGAGCACCAACACAAGCACCCGAAACCAGACTAGCCTCTAATCAGTACTTATGAGTCCAGAGTGAACCTTTCTTTTATGCCCTGGCTTCCCTTATCTTGATTCTCTTGCACCGCACCTCTTGCCCCAACTAACTCGTATACCCTTACACATAAAGTAGGATAACAGATTCAACTCCCCTTTCTTCACCGACAGAGTTAGAAAGTCAGTTGCCCGCTGGTAAACAAGCTTAGGTGAGTTCCACCAAGCAGGCGAGTCACTACTTAGCAACTATGAAACCACTACAAAGAATAATATAACTCAAAAGTAGGAATACCAGAGCCAAGGAACTACTACTGTGTAGCGGTAGCGAGCTAAAGACTCCTTAGCATCAGCCTCTAACTACCTAGCTCAATTCTATCACTTAGCAGCATCAGTCTGAGGAGATCAGCTACTAGACCTTAACTCCCCATTTGCAGCTGACTCACTACTTTAAGCTCACGCGCAAACTCAACCTTTCTAACACACTCGAACAAAACTTTCTTAATCCTGAGTGTAAGTTGAAAGTGTACTGGGTTCTTTAGAAGAAGTATAAGAGTGTATTGCCGACCTATCTATTTTTTCTTACTAGCTTCCATATACCCTAGCCCTTATTCCTCTTATCGAATTCCTACTCCCGCATCTAATCCTTTTGCTTCTCCTGCTACTTTAACTCGAAAGTGATATTTGGATTGATAGTAGGGGTGCCGACATTCAATGGTTAGCGAGAGCAATAAGTATGTTTTGAAGAAAAAGAACAAGCCCCACAACACAGTCAGATTCAAAATCAAGGGAAGCAGTGCCAAGCCGGTAAGATGAATAAGGCCAGAATCGAGGTTCAGAAAGTTACATTCGACTTGAATCTGTCTTATCAGCTGGATCTTTAGCTAACACGGTTCTTGTACGGTTGGCAGGAAAGTATACTTGTTTTGTTGCTGCAAGCGGGTGCGGATCCGCAAGTGTAGTTGAATTCGGGGCAGAATCTTAGAGAGAAGAATCTGTGTCAGCATCAATTGGCTCTGGAAGTGAGGTGGAGAGAGATGATTGGCGAAAGTAAGCTCGAGGCTTTCAGCACCTTTGTTGAGTGTTAGCTTACTATATTCTATACTATGTGCTCGAGAAGAAGCCACTAGTTCCATTCAAAAAAAGAAAGGGACGTAATGTCTTTAGATTATTCTCATGTGCGCGCTTCTCATAGAATCCATTCAAGGCAAGCTAATACTAATAGGTAGAGTGGAAAGGAAAGTTACCAAACCCCAGGGCTATGCGAACTCAACTCTTAACTTCCAGGGCTATCCTACTTCCGCAGATATAGTAGTTCCGTATAACTCGACTGCCACTAGTGCCACTTATATATCTGCGAATTCCACTCTAAAGTCACTACTAGACAAACCACTACAAATATGAAAATGCCACAGGACTAATCAGAATGAAACCACTATAGCATCTAGTTGACTTGACGCATCCCTTTCAACTCGACCGAGACTAAGTAGTTGATTGGCCCTAGTGCAACTCAAAAGTCAAAAGAAAACATATCATATATACTCATATCATATATACTCATATTTATTAAAAAAGAGGAGGAGGACTTCCACTTTCAAAGAGGAGGAGGACTTCCACTTCCACTCAATTACTTACCTAAACTAAGTACTTACCAGAACCATCAAATTGACATTACCCTCATTGCTTAACACAAGCACTGAATCCTATGCTCTGTAAACCAAGACTCTCCTCTGGACTAGCTTGCCGACCTGTCCTCCAACAGTGACACTTGTCTATCTGTTCCTTGCCTGATAGCAAATGGATTCGATTTCTCTTTGAACCCTGCTGGCCTTGAAGGAATACCTCTTGTTCGTTAATGGTGACTTTGCCCTGTTCCTGTGAGAGTGAAGTCTGCCAACAATTACTTCTTTCAACTACCCTAACTCCCAAATACATAGCTAGTCTCAGGCTCATCCACCTCTGTAAACTACTACAGTTATTGCTCCCCCATCTTCTACTTCTACTCTATCTATTCATTCTTAGTGTTCTACTAGAGTCAACTCTCTTATCTTTTTTTTTTTTGCATGACTTTACCCATGAACTTGCATCTTCCTGACTTGATCAAGCATCTTATACTGAACAAGGTATTCCACTCACACCGCATAGTCCAAGTGCTTTCTTCGACCATAAATCTTATAAGAATCAATGAATTTCTTGAACGGGGAAGCAAAGATGATAGGGAAACGGATAAAAGGTATACCGAATGAAGTTAAAAGTAGCAAGAGTTCAAAGAAATGGAATGGCAGCCTGTTTCTGTTCTCAAGTAAGCTGCAGTTCTAGTTTCATCCTTTATTGTCTAGCGTTCGGATGCCTCTATCAATCTGCTTTTCCTTTTCTTAATGCAAGGGCGCCGAGGTAGTTATTGGTTATACTTGATTCTATACTTAGTGATAAATGGATAAATCAATATTGTTTGATCAATAGGAAGAAGCGAGATATCTTCTTTGTTCACTATGCTCGATAGATTCCATAAGTTCGGTTCAAGTGGTTGTTTACTTTTTTCATCTATATATAGTGGATAGCGAAAAAATCCATTCCATATTTCAAGTAAGTAGTAAGCAATGACAAGCAAATCAATAAGTGCAAGTGTGCGATAACCAGAAGAGAAACCCTTTTATCGAGTTGAGTTCACCCAACAAGCAAGAACAACAGGCGGATCCCTATCACCAACAGTAACAGCAGGGGGGCAATCAGCTTGTATATAAAGGAAAGTAGACAAGGAAACTAGACCTATGGCTACTATTAACAGAATGAGGTATACCTCCATCCATACCTAAGAATAAGGGAGCTACTAACAGGTCTGAAACTCCTGAGTTCTTATTTCATTATGTAACTACTGAGTGACATTCTTGACTTGAACTACTTGATAGAATTGGCTCGTTATAACTAAGTCCTGTGCACTTAATAAATGCGACCTCTCTGGCTCTTGAAACTCACCACGCTAAAGCATCTTCTGCACCCGAACTCCATACTTCCTCAAAGAACTAAGGCTCATCCTCATAAACTATGGCTCTCAGCTCATCTAACTCTGACTCATCAGTGAAGTTCAGAATTGACCTCACTTGTGTATAAGAATTCACCTAGTTGTCGACTTGTCTGTTAGTTGTGACTTGGCCAGGTACATCTTACAGTAGTATGTGCTACTTCCTTTTGAAACTCGTACCCGATCCTGATATGACCGACCCTATAAAAAGCCTTTTCGGAATACCTTGTAGTGACTTGGCTGACTCTAATCTCACTCTTGGCTTGTCCCTTTTGGCCTATGATATACCATTGAATCTTTACTAACTGAATTAGGCTCCTGTCTTATTCCTACCCTGAGTATCCTGACAAGTATATGTATTCCTATCCGTAGTCTCATGCTTTACAGTTGCATTCTTTCATTCAAGTTTAATTCCTAGTTTACTTACCGCTACCCTTAGCTGCTCCACCCGATGTGCCTACTTCATGTGGTCTAAACGGTCTTATGTGGTCTAAATGGCAACTTCTTTGGATATTCTCTGTATTGATATAGTAGCATTCTTACTCTCTGACTTTCTTGACAATAAAGTATATGATATACCATTGAATCTTTATTAACTCCATTTCTTTGATACCAGAATTAGGCTTAGGCTCCTGTGTTTCTCTTTTGATTGAACTTCTTACTTAATAGTTGAGAGCACGCCGGTGGGCTAGAGGTAGGTCAACTCTTACTTATGAGGTAAACTCTTACTTTTTAAACAGCACAGAATAATTAGTGGTTGGGGGTGTGTCGGGTCGGTAAGTTCATAGTATCCTGTCTCAGTTCCGAGTTGAAGAATAATAATAAGTTAGCTAAGATGCTACATAAATATAAGATATAGATTTCTTATAAGTAAATACAATCAATCCGGACATTCCCCACAACAATAAATAGCGTTGGGGCCGGGTCGTGGCAACTATTCTCTCTCCGATAACTACTAGGGATTCTCTAACTCTGACTCTTTCTTCTCTTGGAGACTTAGCTCTAACTGCTTCCTTTCCTAACTTTGAATCATCTACTCCGGAGTTAACCTGTGTTCGGGGTTTCTTATTTGGTTTTATACCTTCCCCCTTCCTTAGTTGCTTGTATCCTCCTTTACTACTTGTGATAAGTCACTCACTACTACCAGCTCGCTAGCAAGTTATGTCTTATGGCCAGTACAAATACCATTCATCTACTTACCAGTACTTATACAAATCCCTTGAATCCGCTAGCTTGCTTACTTTCTATGTGCTCGGGAGTTAGGTGAGTTTCAAGAAGTATTTTTGGTTCAGCCCTTAACTACTAAGATGAGGAGAGAGCACTAGGGTTGGTTGGCAAGAAGGAGTTTCATTCCCACAGTACAACTTTGATTCCAAGCTATGAGTTCAATCCTTCCGCTACTGACTTCGAAGCTGATATCCCTGCCTTTATATCCTTTAACAGCTGATCCGGATCCTTACAGCTTAGGGCCCAACCTAACCTACACCTGTCCCCTACATTCCCTATCTGCTGTTTTAGCCCCTGTGCTGCTTTATCTCATTCTCCAATGACTGGGTCCTTTATTCTTTCTTGACTGTAACCAAGGTTTTTCAGCACTTTACTTTTTACTCTTTAACTATAGTGACTATCCGCTGCTATCCACTCTATTAGAATGCAGCTACTAATGGAAAGATTGCTACCAATGGCAACAATACTCTGACTGGAAACTTGAAATCTAATCCTGAAAGTCAGAATCAAACGAACAACCATGGAGCCGACTACTACTTCAAATATTGATGCTAGAAACAAGGTGCTTCAAAGCCTACTACTGATATGAATGAAAACGGGCGCCTGCCTTGCTGTACTTGGATTCTGAAAATATATACTTTGACTTTGTAGTTCACCCTGAATCCCGTGCTCCTGTCTTTGACTCTAACGCTACTAGCTCCAGGTCCCAAACTCCTAACTATAATACTGAAACGGCAGATCTCAATGCCTAGGGGTGTCTATGCCTTTCCTTACCTTCATTCCCGTACCGCTGCTTTCACTCTCCCACTCGATACTATAGGATTCTTTGCCTACCGATCCCCGGATCCTCCACTTGCCCTTTAAACTAAACTGATACTAATGCCAGTAAGGCTGTCCCTACTTCCCCTCATTCGCTACTTCTAACAACTCTTTTGTTCCTTAGCTGCTGATCCAGATCTTGGCTTTACTCGCTCTAAAACTCACTTTGCTTATTTGGATTCTACCTCCCCCCTCCACGCTTTAAAGCCGAAGAAACCACTTATTTTTATTCTTTCTTGCCAAAAAAGTACTCCGGCCTATCAGCCTATATCCTTTGCTTCAAAAGCTTTAGCTAGTGCTTATAAGACTGAAATCAACGTTAATAAGACTCTTTTCTCTTGTTCTTATTGAATGTGGAGTCTATTGATGAGATATGTTGTATACAGGAATAGAATAAACTAATGAGAAAAAGAATCAATACCGGAATATAAAGGATCCAACAGCTAGGACACAGGGTAAAACTGCGACATATAAGACCTTAGCTTGGAACTCGGGCTTGACCCAATACCGATAAGAATCAATACAAGGACAAATAACAAATGTAGTGCAGCCGACTTGAAATGAGGAATCCTATTACAACCAATTAGAATTGGTACTATGCTGCTAATAATGAAAATAGAGCTAAAGAACCCGACTCGGAACTAGGAATTACCACTAGTTTCTTGGGTAACAAGGCTTTTACTGAGGCCCTTCATTCTCTGTACTGCCCCCCGTTATACTAGTTTTGCTTTAATGGCTTTTAGGCAACAAGCAACGGCCAAGCAACTACTAGACAAGTAAATACTACAAACACATAGCATCAAATAGATGTATTATAACTCGTTATGAGCAAGTCCTGTATCTAGAAGTCCACACGGGTGATCGGTGCATTTCTGCTCTTGTGTCGGGTAGGGGGTTAACACTTGGAATAGAGGTCGGGTCGGGGTGAACTAAATTCTGCATATTCTACTAACTAGAGGAGCAGCCCTGCCCTACTTTGATTCGTAGTTACTTGGTGGATAGGCATTATAATATCAAATCCGGATACGTCGAAACACCCCTATTGATTGGCACCCGAAAAAGTGAGAGTTGCCCGCAAGGAAGGTACTCAGCAAATGAATTAGAGTATGCGGATCCTGTCTATTATTCTTTAGTTATTTATAATATTCTTATCTTATTCTTATTCCTCTGTTCGAGAGGCTATATGCTTTAGTAACATTTACACAAATCTCTCCTTATTGGTGAAGGGAGAATATCACTGACCCGAGCAGCATACGAATCCAATCTTACGTCAGTTAACAGAATAGTGCATTTAATAATATGATATAATAATAAAAGATAGAAATCAAAGCAATTAGCCGGGAAACTAAGGCTAAAGGAGAGTACAGTGGGACTAAAGGCAAAGAAGGTAAGAGTGAAGCTGGGTCCGGTAATACGTAAGGGGTGCCGGGCTAATAGCAATTAGCGGGATTCCGTATTTGTAAGATCCAAAAGGGTTGAGGTGCCTCTACTAGGATAAGTAAGAAGCAGGGCGGGCTTCATATGCCCCGGTCGATTTCCGAGTAGCAGGTCCATTCTTATTAGTAGATGCCTTAGATCATACCACTAAGGCCTTGAACTACTCCCAAATATCATATAAATGTAACATATTGTAAATTAATACTTACATTTTTTAATGAAAAGAGCAAGTAACAGGCCAATAGCCAGTAAAGTCAGGTTTATATAAGAGAGTAAGCCCCAAATCGAGGGGATAAAGAATGGCTTTTGGATTATGTATTTCCTACTTGAGAGCTAGGGAACAGCAGTTTACTTCTTGCTTGCAGTGTTTTCATTCCGATATTTGTATATTAGTATTTGTATGGTAGCCTTCTTTCTATTCCTATCCGAGGTATCCTTACTCTATAGTGAAACTCTTTCTTTTGTTGGTGGTTTAATTCTCATAAGCACCAGTTCCATTCCATTGGGTAGTATAGTTAAGCCCAATAGTCAGTAAGTTGGAGAATGAGATAAAGCAAACCGTAGACTGAAGTAAGGTAAGGGAGGGGCGCATTGCATACTAATAGGGGCAGTAAAGTGAGCCTAACAATCAAGGCAAAAAAGGCAAAATAAGTTCTTTTAATTTGGCAGTAAAGATCTGTATCAGTAGGAATAGAATGAAAGATAGGTGAGTAAGCCTGTTAGGCTTAGCAGATAAAGTAGAGTGACCCATGGACAACAGACCAATAAGTCAAGTACAAGAGCTAAACAGCTATTAATAATAAATAGATATCCGGAGAGTCAGCTTAATAGTCAGGAAAGTAATACTTAAAGCAAAGTATAGGTAGTTGGGGATTCCTAGGATCCGTAACAGAGACAGACTAGGAAACAGTGGAGCAAGCCTGAGTTTAGAGCTTTGGTCTGATAGTATTAGTAGAGTTCCTTATTTCTAATTGAATTCTTTAGCACTACCCATGTGCTTGATACCATTAAGACCAACTGAAAGAGTTGAACTAAGTACGCTAGCACGTCTAGAAGAAAGTCAAATAGGTTAAGTTAGAATGGAGCAAGTCAGTCAAAGAATTGAGTCGCTGCTAGCAATACCTTAACTGGAAACTTGGAATTACAACTTAACTAACGGGGCACTCTCAGTCAATGTCCTTACTTATCTTATTACTTATCCACTGCCGCTACGGGCCACTCAATTACATCGACCCTGGCTTTGCTGGCTCGACTCCGAAAAGACCTATACCTACATTTCTGATATCGGCTCTTCCCTTCTTCGCTTAAAGTCTCTGAACTCTCTCGGGTTTTCATTCAGTCGTTAACCACTGATCCGATCCGGGTCTTTGCTCCACTTAATATGATTCTGACTAGACTTCCTTGGGTTCTGTAGTTACTGACCTCAATTCCTATGGTTAGCATAGTATCTTGTGTAACAAAGCCATTCTGACAAAACGGATGGAGAGACCAGCCCACCCATAATAGACTGAAAACACTGCTTGATGGAATCGAACCAGGGAAACCAAGACCTTAACGAAAAGTAGGTAACAGCGCCCACGACACAGGACTGAAACCAGTGCTTTTAAGGCTATATAGCTACCTCGGATCTAACCCTTGCTTCAACTCTAACGACTCCACTTGTATTCTATATCCCAACTATAAGTCTCACTGCCCTTACTGTTAGCCCATCATCCCTGCGCGGGTTCACATCTTACTTCTAAGTTCTAATCTTATACTATCAGACCGAAAACACACTACTTAATAGAATCTCTAACTAACCCCTACTAAGTGGGAAAGAAACTCCGAAACCCTATTCTGACTTTCCTATGTCTTAGCCTTACATTGTGTACTGTCTTTCTTTATTTAACCTATGAGACTGCCCTTCCTCTCCTTCTGTCGAGCCGTTTAAAGCTGCCCTTTCCTGCGGAAACTCTAACAATCCTTGCTCTCAAGCACTAGAACTACCCCGTTAGGTTAGATCAGTCCCATACTATATTGGAATGAAAACACTGACTTATCGTATTGATACTATAAAAGGAATATGGAACCACTGCTTCCAAGGTGTCTTTAATTCCCTCGCTGCTGATCCCATCTCTGGAGTTGTCCCCAGTACTACTCTTTCTAAGAATACATCTAATACTGTTAAGGTTGAATCTCATAAAGGAAAAGAACAGAACTGCTAGCTATCAGATTTAAAAGAGAAACAAGTAAATCACCCGCGGGCACGTAATGAAACTAAGTGGAGGAAGAACCAAAGTGCTAATAGGGAATTTGACTATAAGGTAAGGATCCCGGGCATAGCTCTGAGTCATTGAAACAGGATACCGGGCGCAGCTCTAAGGCATTGACTGCTGGCAAACAGACTATAACTACTACAGATTAGTATGGATCTACTTACTTTTTTCTTCTTTCACCCATCTGCCAAGTCACTACTCCAAAGATAAGTAAAAGCTCTAGCTCTAGGTCGAGGCCTCTATAATAAGTTTAGGGTGCTAAAACTCAAGAAGTAAGGTAGGGGTAGTGTTTAACTCAAAGTTCGAATTTAACTCAGTAGCCCTATTGTTGTTTCCTTTGCCCACCTTACTATCTACTTCTCTGGTCTTCTCCTTTCCTGGCACTACGGATTCTTGAGTGGACCTAACTCACCCTGCTTTGCTTCTTTATAAGATGAAACAAGTAAGTTGAATTGCCTGGTTTACAGAACTAGGTTCCTCTATTGCTCCCGTTAGCTCACTTAGTGTTTCTGAACTCAACTCTTAACTGCCCTGGTGAGAAGCTCCTCCGCGCAACGGGAACTAACTTTAGCGACACAATGACTTAAGGGGTGTTGTAATAACCACTCATCAATATACTATATGTGTGGTTTCTTATTGAAGCAAAAACAACTTTAGCCGTTTCGTTTGAACTCGCTACCGTTTAGCTCAAGCTCCAGAACAGTAGTTACTTTAAGTCTAGTAGTTACTTGGTCTATTGTAATACTTTGTATTAGATTAAACCTGACTTCCAGAGTTTGAGAGAAGATCTGATGCTTCTGCTTTAGATTCCATTCAAAGAGCTTCTGCTTGATATTTAATTCTTTGAGGAGAAGTCCAGGTTCAGGGCAGACTAAGGTCAGGACAGACATACTACACTATATTACAGGCAAGGAATTTTTTTACAAAGCTTCAACAGTCCCATATCCGAACAGGTAAACTGGTGAACACATGGAAAGATCTTAAAGCACTAGGTAGGCGAGAGGGAGGATGGAGATTTGCTTGCCCCTTAGTTAATCAGTATTGATTGCAAGAGAAGAGGAGAGGGCTGGGAGGTGTACAATAGTTATGAATTCAGCAAGTAGAGTTAGTTCTGGTACCAAATAAACAAGAGAATCATAAGTTCTAAAGTCGGGTGTTGTTGGCGAACGAGCGTATCAAGCAAGCGGTTCAGTCCTTTTGCTACCGCGACACCGAGAGCAGGTACGATTTAAACATATAAAGATATAAGAAATTTATATGGCTTTTTTGACTGTGTTGGTATAGCGTAGGTAGACGGGAAAGAGAAGTGGTTTATCAGAAAGGATCACTGCCGCTAGTACTACTTAATATAAGGGCCACAATTCGGAATGGAATCTTTCTTCGCTGAAGGAACTGCACCCGCACTGCTCACTTAAGCCTCTGAGCCCGCTTCAAAGCAAGTACAGGACGAAGCTACTTACTATAAGGGCCTCTTGACTATCTTCTTGCCCGTGAAGACAGGTGACAAACACCTATCAACTATACTACTTTTAGTACTTGTTGGGGCTCGGAATAGCTTCCCACAAATCTAGACTTACTCATAACTCGTTTCATAGTTACCAGTTGCCATGGGTATAGCAGCCAAAGTAGAGTTTCTTTTCAGTTCGAGTTTCATCCCCGTTGCTGAGGCCTTGTTGCGGCGGAGTTATATACTAATTGCTACAGAGTTATGCCCTGTTGCTATAGTTGCTAAGGCTATTAATAGTACTTATGGGCCTTGTTGCGGCCTAAGTATACTGAGTTATGCCTTGGTGATATAGTTGCTCAGGAGTAAAAGAAACAATGTAGCTACTGTAGCTAAGGTAGCTAGGGTTATATTATTAGAGGTTCATTCTAATTCTTCTACTGGATGTGCTAGCCCTATTCTGAGTCTTCTACTGGGTGCGGAATCTTGGTCACACGTTCTTCTATACCTATAGGGCTCCTATAACTTAATTAACTTCGCTCAAGTCTTGTGTTGGCTTGGTAAATCTCTTACAGGCTTTGATCTAAGTCAGGAAGTAGGAAGATCTTTCGTAGCTGTTGGAATACCTTTGAAGGTAAGTCCTCTGCTCTGGGTGGTCACTAATCCTTTCAATCCATATGGTAAACTAAGAGAATCACCAGTTCTAGTTAAGCGGTTAAGTTCAGTAAGTGGCATCCATCCTATAATAAGATAGAATGAATTTCCTGGTAATTTCTTATAATGTTTGTATACTGAGTGTGTATAGGGTAAAGATAAGTAATTTCTCATCTGAGTGGCCAAGCTACGACTACAAACGGCCAAGCAACTGGAGCTTGTATATAAGGGTTAGCAACTAATACTGGTTTTCGGCATTAGTAGGAGTTATATCGATCCTGCCCCACCTATAACTGATAGATCTGCTCTGAAGAAGAGTAATGAATTCTTTCCTAAATTAGTTACAGCCATTTTTTTTACATGGAATATATAGCATTTCTAGTGGTCTCATAGAATCAGTAACTACCCAACCATAGGCGATTTCTTCCCTTGAAACTACTTAGTGAAATTCCTAGACCTCGTCTCAAAGCAAGTACTTTACCTCGACTCAAAGCAGTTTCATCTATCCGAATTATGTGTTATGGCCTTCTCCTTCTTCTATGGGTCTTCAGCTCTTAGTAGCTTCTCCGGGTTATAGGCTATTGTCAATTACATCCGGGTTATAGGCTATTGTCAATTACATCTTATAATAGGAACAGATATAATATAGTAGGGACCAAGCAACAACCGTAGTAGGGACCAAGCAACTACGGCACGGAGGAATTGCATTTGAAGACATAGCACCTAGACTAAACTAGAAACCACGTTATCTATTTCTCATTGCTTAACAAAAGCACTATAACCTACCTCTTGCCTACCTGGTGCTCTATACCAACCTATAGTACTTAAATCCAAGTTTTCATTAATGACATTTCACTCATATACCTATAGCTATTGTTTGTAACCAGTATTCATGGCGTTAGTCCGATCCGCGGGTGCCTCTATTCATTCTTATATGAGTCTCTATTAGGTTAACTTTCCCCCATACGAGTTGAACAAGCACTGCTTCCCCTTCTTTGGAATCTTATGATACTTTACCTGGGGCCCTGGCAATACTGAGTGCTTCAGTCCACAAAGAGTTGAACTCGCTGCGGGCTCCGTAGTTGCTTGTCGTCTTGGCTTATTTTCTTGCTTTTTATCTTTTATGAGTGGAAAGGTCAGTTTACTCTTACCATAGCTGTAAACTACCTTAGCGAAGAAGCGGGAAGGGCCAAGCTTAGTAGTTAGTTGCGCGGCAGGAACTAAGAATTAAACAAGGTAGTAACAGAATTGAACTACTCTACAACATAGTAAGAAGGAAACAACTGCCTCTGGCTCAGAAGTTAAGTTAACAATTGACCTCACTTGTAACAGATTGAAACTAGTCATTAAAGGAATTAAACCAGTCCCCCAACTTCCCATTCCCACTCCGATCATCTAGAAAAGGTATTTATTCCCCCCGATGATAAGAGCTAGTACACATTCCCACTCCGATCATAAAGTCAAGGTAGGGTAAATTCTTCAGTTTGGCAAAGGTAAGAATGGAACGTCGTAGTCAAAGAATTAATCTTTTATAGGTATTAGAGATCAGAAGCTCAATCTGTAAGTTTGAGTAAGTCCCCTGGTTCATGGTTCTCTTTCCACTGACTACGTTGCTTGGCCGGGTATAACCATCTTTCTTTACCATTACTCAATAAAAGCAATCATAAGGCTCTCTATGAAAGGTAACCCGGGGAATCTCTTGCAGTCTCTGCCCCTCTCGCCACCTTGAAGCTAGGGATTCTCAACCTTAATTCCTTTAGCTTCCATCTGATCTTTCCTGGTAAATAAGGCTATGAAAAGCAAAGGGTATCGATTTCGGCGCATGTCCGCCCAAGTAGAATTGCTAGTTAGACAGCACCGCGCGAGCTTCTTCATGCAAGCTTTGCTAATTTATTCCATACGCCTGATGCCAAGACCCCTTTCTTCCAGTGGGCAGAAAACTTAAACCAAGCTACAAACTCTTTTCCTGATCGCCAGACCAACTCCAATGTTTTATGTGCGAACACTCTATGCTCAATATGCCGAGTCCAATGTCTAACCGATTTCCTTCAGACTTTTGACTCTCTCCTGCTCGTACATTCACTATATCTTCTATGTCTCGTACATTCACTATATCTTCTATGTAGTATTCCCCTCGTTTCATGGTTTATATATCCTCGAAGAAAGAGCGCTTATTTCCTATCAACTGTGAGAATGCCGCATCTAAGAGCCTATTCATGTGCTGCCTACTCTGATTAAGGAGAATCCGGTGTGTGGTGCTTGATAAACTTTCGATGTCTGCCCTCTTTTACTGAAGTGCTTCTAGCTGTCAGCTGCCAATCCAATCGCATTAAAGGAAATTGAAACCTTAGGGCGGATCTTCCTCTCTATACAGGGATTTACTCGCTTAAAGGGGGTCCCATTCCTTTTGCAAAGGCCCCTAACTACAGCTCTGACTAACTCCTTGTCTCATTGATCCGAGTCATCAAGGAAAGACAGTTACGATCGGTACGAAAGGAAGGCATACTTGCAGGGGATTCTTACAAAGAGCGCAGCATATATGGGATGTGTTAAATAGCCATTATGTAGCATCTGAGAACAACAAAGTGGACATGCACACGAAAAGACTTGGTAAGGTAAGGCTTTACTTGACTAGTCCTCTCGCAACGACCCTGACTCAGATAACGGGTTACACATGCCACCCGCTTGCTTCAAGTTGGAATGCCCAAGGTTGAGAATCCATGTAAAGTCCCCCAGTAACGAAGACGCAGTCCCGTCCTCTCTTAATGAGATCTCTCTATCTGTCTCGCCTTATACTGCAGCCTATTGGACAACGCAAGGAAAGCCTAAACCGTGCATACCCTTTACTCGTACAAAAACCATTTAATCCGCAAGGCCTGTCCTCGTTTGAGTAGTGGGCAAATCCCTTGTTCCGTTTGAAAGACGTAGCTCTGGGACTGATGACTTTACTGTTTCTGGTGAGTGAATAGCCGGTTAATTCCATTGAAGAATAATCTCCTGTTTGAGAATACGCTGCTGGTGCAAGTGCTTCTTCGCCTCTTTTCATTAGTAGTGCTCAAGTATTGTGTTGAGGGTCAGAGGTCAGATTCCATAGATTTCCCCGTCCCTCCCTAAATTCCATAAGCAACAGAACATAAGTTAGAGTGGAAGTCGCAAAGAAAGTAGAGTTCAGGTCAGCAGCAATCGATTCTCAATCTAAAAGTAACGTTTGAGTTTCCCTAGCCTTAGCAAGATTAGAATAGAAGCTAGATAAGAATAGAAGCTAGATCAGGATCACAAGTAAGATCAGATGCAGGGGAGGAAGCATTAGAAAGAGAAGATGAAGGTAAGGGAAAGCACTACTTCCCACACAGATAGAATTCCTGGGCAGGGCGCAACCCCTCGAGTACTTTCAACCACGGTCAACATAGTGAATGGCAAATTCCCTAATAAACCAAACCCACTTATCGGCTCAACTAATTCATTTGATCCTAACATTCACCTAGCGCTGACTTGCAAATAAGATATGATTATCTTTCACCCTTTTACTTGAAAACAGGACATTTAGAAGCTTATTTTTCCTTCTTCTCTCGTAGCCAACTTGGATGAAACCGAAAACTTGTTGAATACTTTGCCTTCCCCGGAACAATGAGTTGAATCAGCATTTCTTGTGTGCCCTTTTGGAGGAGGAGAGGCGGGAAGCAGCTTAACTTGTTTTGTAGTGTAGTAGTGAAAGCGCGTATCAGTCTCTGTAGGCGACGAAGAGCAAGCAACCCCAAAGATAGTAAGTCCGAGGAGCGAACACCTGGTATAGGCTCAGCAAGCAAGCAACAACGGAAGCGGATCCTTGAACGAAATGCTAATTTTCCATAGGCTTGAGTTTTGTACTCGAGTGGAAATCATTGGTTACGCGCGGAATTAGTAAATAATTCCATCTCGATAAAGAGTAACAGTAACATCCTTTTGACGATTGGGGAGGCACGCGTTGGGTTAACGAGAGCTCAACAGGTAGGGACATAATACATTCCCCACGAAGCTGGATCCCTATGTTTGTTATCCGCTTGAAATGCTGGGTGGACAGAAAAGAGAATATGGAGTAGGTTGATGTCAAGATCTAAATGCAGGAAGTGTTTCCCTTGGAAGTTAACACATGTTGGAGCTAGTTGTTGGCTCCTGATGTGGTATAAAAAGAGTGAATGATCACCAAATGGATGAAGGTCAACTTAAGATTAAGAATCTATCCTAGCTGGGACTAACTGCAAACTCTATTTTTGATACGTCGTGGGCGTGCCCCCTTATAATGGCGGCTTGATTAGCAGGAATTACCCAGTTCGAAATAAATGGGAGAGTGAGCCAGTTACTCGATGATTGATTTATTGGACTAGTTCCCAAATCTGGATCGAGATTGTGCTTCCCATTCTCACGTAGCACAAGAAAGGAGGTTGAAGCCTTTAAGAGGTAGAGATAGGGGTTGCATTCGGGTGAGAGCTTTTCATCATACCCAGCTGTAACCCACTTCTTTGTGATTAAAATGGTTAGTCAGAGTTATGTCAATTCCAGTTTTCGGGGGCGCTGCGCAAGACTAAGTTAAGTGAAGCGGGCTTGTGTCGTCGGTCAATTGAAATTCTTTGTTACTCGTGTTCCTGCCGAGGGTTTAGGTGACCTTTGGGCGAGATCCACTATACAAGCTCAGACGTAAGCCTTAACCGCAACAGTTGTGCACTAGATTCAATAGGGTAAGCCCAAAACAGGACTTAACGACTCGATTGTTCGGACACTTTCAAAACTTCTATCATTGGTGCTCGAGAGATAAAATGACATAAAAAACGGAAAGTCGAGATCGAGCCGACTTCTGTGCAACGGCTTGCGGATTGTTAAGAGAGTGCACCACAGCTTTAAGATAAAGAATACAGGATACAGGAAGTCAAGTCAAAGAGCGGAGCAAGAGGTCCAAGAAATGAAGCTTCATCAGAAGGCAGCAGAATGAACGGTCTGAAAGATCGGGCGGGCCGCTAAGGGCTATTCAATTCAGAAGTCAGTTATAAGGCACTCAGACCAGAAATAGAATTGATGTTTTCCTCGGCTAATGCGAGTTGTTCAGTTCCATTTTGCTTGCAGTTTGATTGGAATTGACTGGTGGGTTGAATTCTTAGTGGAGTAACAATAGAGTTCAAGGGCAGAAGTGACGCTACGGCTTACGTGAGCTTACCGGGGTGCCTATATTCACACTTGTTGGGAGCAATGCTGTGAGTTTGTAGAGTTTACGAGTAAATTACCCTAGCTATACACAGTGCAGTGCCTATACCTACGTCCGTCCTATTAGTCTAGGGTTGGGTTACTCAGTAGTCTATAGGGGTTGGTTCTTCAGGTTCCGATGAGAGAGGCTCGATGCTTGGTTCGTTCTAAGTCCTCCGAGATAGGTTCTTGGCTGAGAGAGGGGGATCGTGCAGTCGACGATAAAGATTAAGTTAAAGCTGGGTTAAGGTCAGACTATACTTACAGTTAAAGCGCGTTGTCAATCCTAATTTAATATATAAGCAGTTACGCTCAAAAGCCATGCAAGTCCCAAGTTTTCGTCCACTCTGTCCCGAAGAGTAACTAAGACCACAATTAAGTAACGTTTTCATGTTCCAATTGAACAAACTTTCTATTTATGATCAAAGGGGAAGGGGCATATTCCTCTTTTTACCAAACATATGCAGATGAAATAACTCTCTCATAATAATCACAATCCATTTATCGCCTTGCCCCTTCTTTTTCGATAATAATAAAGATCCTATCCTTCCTTTTGAGTTGGAATTTGCTTATTTGGAATCTGGGCTCTTCTATCTCCTACTTCTAGAATCTGGGCTGGGCTCTTCTATCTCCGACTTCTTTGAATCTGGGCTGGGCTCTTCTATCTCCGACTTCTTTGTTAATATCACATTCTTTTGTTGTTGCTTACTTATTTATTTCATTGAATCTTTGCTTTCCCTCCATTTTTTTTGTTTGATATTCCCTTACATCATTCCGGAAGTTCCCATGGGTGTGTTGATCCTGTAGATTCTGACCACTTTTATCAGCGAGCGAAGGGTACGAAATAAGATGGATTTATCGATCCAAAACCAAAGCAGTAACATATTGATATCCTCGGGTTTTTCCTTTGACTCTATCCCTACCCCATTGAATCAATAGTAAACCCTTTCACTCTATATATAAAGATATATTATTGAAATTCCAATTCTTTAACAAGCCCCAAGCAAGGACTGTGCGAGAAGCTAGGGGAGATAGTGGAAGCTCCGTATTAGCAACAGGGGTGAGGTTCAGAAACGTGTAGCCAAAAGAAATAAGTAAACTAACTCCTAATGATAAAGTAAACTATTGGATTGTCCCGCCTCCTCGTCGCCAGTACCTGATCCTAATTCTTATCAAGCATCCTATCGAGTCGAAAAGACAGATTACTTGATCACTGCCTCAGATCCATCTTACTAACCTTTCTACTTCCTCCTCTCTTACTCGCTTACTCCTCTTGTAGACAAAACAGTCCACTCGAGACCCTTGACTTGCTCATAACGAAAGGGCCAAGCAGACAAGCAACAACCAGTTCAGTTGACCCCGTGGTGGACTAGTATAGTATCCTTTTTCACTCACTCCTACTGTTGCTCACCTAGTATAGTCTCCTTTTGAACTCACTCCTACAGTTGCTACTATCTTCTTGCCCAAACTTCCCTTTCAGACCACAAATTTGAAGAACTTCTTTTTTAGTTCGAGAGCAGAGCCAGAGCCAGGCCAGAGAGATAATGTAAAATACAGCCCTTCCCTTAAGCGCTCTATGTAGTGGGCATTCGATTCGAGATGATCTTCCCGATTCAAGTCAAAAGCACCCAAAGACACAGGACTAGTCGACTTGGCGGAACTAGAAGCAGTTAAGGAAACCTATCTTAATTCTATCTTATTATTCTATTCTAAGGAAACCCATCTTAATTCTATCTTATTATTAATAGTTACCAACTTAGTAGGATACAACTCGACCCAAACCTATACCTAAACCTATACAACACCTATATCTACACCCACCATGCATCCCTCACCCTGGCTTTCTTTGATGCTCTATCCCTACAAAGTTAATGAGTTTATTTGATGTCCTATCCCTACAAAGTTAATGAGTTTTATCGTACTAAGAAGAAGAGGCTCAATTAGAGGCAGTATGTATCTGGAAAGGAGACAGCACCAACCAACCCTCGCAACTTTCAAAGATAAGAGTAAGATAAAGAAGGCTAAGAGTATGACTTATAAGCTTGAGTAAGACAAGTTAGAATGAAACAGAATTCTACAAGCTCCATTAGTTTTATAGGCGGGGACCCCTACTAGGCGCAGCACAACTCAGTACTTAAGGAGGTTCTCCTATATATATATGAGTGATATTTGTTTTCTTCTACTGTGTCCGTATAGTGGTCCAAGCAACTAAGAGAGACGCCAACTCGTTATAACTCGTTATGAGCAAGTCCTGCTATTTTCCCCTTTACATGGTCGGTTCAGTGAGAGTCTGGCCTGGCCGTTCGAGTGTTGTCGACGAGAGAATAAGATTTAGCCCCCCTGGTATATAAATTATTTGTAATTAGAGAATAAGAGGTGAATGTCAGCAAGTAATAATTAAGGTAGAAAGGTAGCCAGCAAGCTCATAAGTGGGAATTCCAGAATTAGTTGACAGAGCCTGAAGGATGGTTGCCTGAGGGAATAATTCAAGTTTGCCAGAGGGGTCTCATAAGATGTTGGGTAACTAACCACACCTAGTATAAGAGCCAATCAACAACTATACAAGCAACGGACCAAGCTACTAAGTAAGACTCAGCGTGGTAGCGATCTCTTAAAACGTCAGGGCCAAGGCACCACTAATGGGCCTGGGCCGCGGCAGGAGCGGTTCCTGATATACTAATAGGAATGAAACTTGAATTATCGAATTCACAACAGGTAAATACTGGATCTTAAACTCTGCCTAGCGCATAGGGTACAAAATTCTCACCCAAACTTCAACTTAACTTTCTTAACGAGTAGAGTATAGTTTCCTTTTAGGTATTTCTGAACTTTCTTACCGAGCCGAGTTGAGTATAGTTTCCTTTTTGGTATTTCTTCTTTTCTTTGTGGGCTTCCTATAATCTTATTCCGACTCTGGCTCCGTATACAGGTGACCTTAGCTACTATGAACAGCGTTAGCAAAAAGGGCTACTATTGGATTGGGGTCCTTAAGTATGAACTAAACTATCTTAGCGCCCAACCTCCACTGTTTACTTTAGCCCGAGATACCCGATTGCAGCTTACTTGAAAACCGCAACTGTAACATTTCTCGTTTAAGGCTTTCATCCCAGGAAGAACTCGGCTTATGAATTACCCTATCGATGTGGGCTCCTTTTGGTCCTATTCGTATGATCTCTCTGAAGCTTCTCCTAACTCTCTGTATTTTAACTAATTGCCTATATAATCATAGTAGGCGCTGAGAGGCGAACCCATTCCAAGCATTCGCTAGATGCCCTCTCTATTGTTCATGCCTTCTTTACAGGTTTGGTGGATCAGATTCCCTTTCCACTCTAATTATGGGAAGGAGGTCTTCCTTCAAGCTCTAGCTCTTTCGAATGGATAGTCCCAGGATGTTGCAGGTCCATGAAAAGGAATAACTTGACCAGTTCTCTCGCGAAAGGAGAATAATTTGGAATATTTTCGCCATTAGGCGAACAGGAAGACAGGATCATTAGTTATTGGCTCGACTCATGATGGAGCATTTTCTAGAATCCATGTCGATCTAGGCGTCTTTTTCCTTCTCTTTGATTCTGTGGGCCGCAGAGGTATAATAAAGTATGAAAGGGGAATTAAGCCCGAAAGAACACCAACCCAATTCCATGATTCCGGGACGATGAGGATCGGTTAGACAGCATTCTTCATTGACCTTATTTTGATGTGTCGCATTAAGGGCCCACCCAATAAAATACCAATTTCGGCTAAGCTAAAGCTTGGGTAATCCGGTCGAGAAGTAAGTCCTATTACGACTACAGATACCTATAGAACAGAACTAGTGGGAGCTGCCCTCCAGTATCCAAAATCAAGGGCGAAGTGTAATAAGTCGATAGGTCTTCTTTCTTCTTTAGCCTTAGTTAACCTATTCCATTTTGTTCTTTCTCAACCGTACCATCTTCATCTTAAGTTCTCCAGCGCTTCCGGTCAATACAAGCACTTTCACACTCTATAGTTGTATCGCTTGCAGGGAAAGTCTTATCAATGGGTGCGAGTCCCATTTGTCTTCCTTCGGCTCCAAGGCTCAAAAAAGGAAGAATTATACCTCCTTTCGTGCGTTTCACTCTCCGAAGTGGCGCAAAGCCCAATTGGGAAAAGAAAGGGGAGCGGGTCTAAGGAACCTTTATTCATTTATTGAAACTAATTGCAGCAGGATTAGTTCTATCAGACCCTTGGAAATATAATATCATAGCATATTCCAAAGCTAAGCTAGAGACAAAAGATCTTCTTTCTTTATTGACAATGTAACTTTGTCTACCCCGTATGGCGCTTTAAGGCGAGTGGAGAGAAGGTACCCTTTTTAAAGGGGCATTAGACATTATAGTGAGGGGAGGAACGCTTTAATCTTGAATGTTGTTGTTGGTTTTCCGTTCTCCCTTTTGGGGCTAGGTGGGACGACTCATTTTTGGTTCTAATCTTCTCTTCTTAAAGACTGTCGACTATAGTTTCCTTATTCCTATTTCATTTAAGTAAGTAAGTAAAGGCTGGTTTTGTGTCCTAATAACGGATATCTTGCTTCGAACTGACTTAAGAGTAAGAGGGCCGGTTAGAGTATATTATATTTACTAAACCGGTGTAAAAGGATAATACCTCCGATAATAACTACCTATTTCGAACCTGAACCAGTACTGATATATAAGGAATCAAAGGAGGTAGGGCAAAAGCATAAGGTAAGCTCCTCGGTTGCGGGAAAGAAAGAAGCACCTGTTGCGAGCAAGTATTACCAGAACCCACCCTCTGTTATTCCTGTTCTATCCGCGAGTGTTCTAACGGTGAAAGAGAAGCGGAACTGTCCTTTTGAGTCTCAAGATGTACGCGCGAAAGAGTTCAGGAGGCTAGACAGTAGCTAGCTTGACTCTATTCTCTCCCATAAGCTTAGTAATAGGAGAATCCTCGTATTTCCACTAGATGGATCGATGGGATAGATAGGGTGAGTGCCCTTCTCCTCTCTTGCTTGTCTGAAGACTGGTCTCCAATCCACTGACTGGCGGGATAGTTTGGAGGAAATCATAGCTATGAATTATAAGACCCTTTGAACTCGAGTAGGAGAACAATCTGCCCAGCGTTGATTCAAACAAAAACCGGTCTTAAGAAGAAGAGCTTAACCGGGCGGGCTCAGGCAGTTCCAAAGTCCAAAGTGCTTTTTTCACTGCTTTTACTAGTTTTGTTGTTATTAGATAGTAGAACCTAATCCAAAAGCATCATTTGCAGATACAGAGTAAGTAGAAAAGAAACAGAAGAAGAACCTACTGAGGGCAGAAAGAGCAGACGAAGATGGCAGCATCAAGGGAAGTAGTTTTATACGCATAAGTGCTTTCTAAGGTGGTTGTTGGTGTGGCATCATCTCACTCATCGCTAACAGCGTAAAAGGCAACAGCTTCCAAAATAACACCTTCTTAGTTCTGGGAGACCAGTGAAGAGCGAGAAGAGAACTCAAAACAAGGGCGTAAAGCAACTCGTCTCTAATGGAGCATGTTGTTCGGAGTCAAGAAGGGCATTCAGATGCTTCATTTAGTAGGAATTCCTTTACATCATAGCTTGGATAACAATAAACATAACCAAATGCAAATGGAATAGCAATGAATGATATTTTGTAGAGTATATAGGAAATTTGGGTCTTTCACTTTGTTAAGAGGGGTATATCATAGCTCATTATCTGTAACCTCACTTACACTTACTCAGTAAAGTAAGATCGACCCCGATAGTCGTCGTCTGATAGATCTTATCGTAGTGCTTGGCTCCTAGCTCGCCTTCTGCTGACAAGTGAATCGGAATAAAGAGCTCAATAGCACCTGACTGAGCGCCTGAGGACATAGCATCCATCTACCAATTACCCAACAGAACTCCCCTAACTCCCGGCCCTCGTATTCGGCCTCTGCGGTTTGTTACCTGTGTCTTGGCTCTGGGGTATCCAACCAATTCAATTTACCCGGGTACTTGGTAGAAAAGTACTCTTAATTTGAATACGAATACAAAGAAAAGCACTTAGAGGAGCGTTCGATCGAACTACGATCTTAAAGTGCTCACAAATAAGTGGTGTCAAGGTACTCTGCTGCAGCGGAAGCGGCGAAAGAAGAAGCAAAGCAAGCCCTCTTATTGTGCGGCGTGGCAAGCACGAAAGACATCAAAATACACCCTTTTTCGTAGTGAAGTGACCGATTAGCATAGTGGAGAAGCGCTGTGAGAATAATCTTACTAGTCTTGAATAACCCCTTGTTGTGGCATTAGTTTCTTAAGCCATTGGTTCTCGGCGTGCTCCTAGCTTTACTCGATGGTTGGTCACTAGCAGACTTGTAACTCAGCGGATCAATTAAAATCTGGTGCTAATAATTCATATATGACACCTCACACACTATACTGATCTTTGTAAAACCTAAGGCCTGAACTTCGAGGCGCTCATCGGAACAAATTGAGCGTGCTCCCTCACGACCGAGACCCACCTGTTGGATATATGGATGGAGAGGTCTCTTTGACCGGAGTGTTGAAGAAAGAGTTATATACTCTTTATCTTACAAGTTAACTGGACAACTAAGGTGGATTAATAACATACTACTATGAAATAATGGATGGTTAGTCTCTCATACTACTATGAAATAATGGATGGTTAGTCTCTACTTTATGTGGTCGGATGGGTAGTCTCTACTTTATGTGGTCGTATTTCTAAAGCAAGAATCGAAGGTTTGTAGCCGGTATAACCATTGGCGTCCGATCCGATCTCTCACTTCAAGCTTCCAAGCCCATGAGAAACGACTGGTGGCCGTGTGCACATGCTCTACTCAATCGATCCTATATCATTTTTGGATTGGAACCCTGCTTTATGTATTGAGTATCCTACTACCAAAGAGTATCCGCCGGAACTCATATGCCTTTGCCCGAACCTCACGGGTAGAAAACAGTAACCTCGCATGAACTCATGGCATGCCCGCATTAGAAGTATACCCTCTGGATCTTCCCCTCGTACCTTGCCGTTTACCCTCGTGCCGCTAAATCTCTAACTGTCCCATCTTACTTTCGAGGCTCTTCAATACCCGCTCCCCTTTTAGCTGCCTTCCTCAGAGGCCAAGACAGATTATATCAACTTTCATAGTCGTAACCTGCTCAGAGATCTGTTACCCTGATCTCTGACTCTTGTTCCCCACTCTAGGGTATAGCAGCGTTTTTCCTTTTTTCGGTAAAGGAGAAGTAGGTGCAAGCCCAACTCCCCAGTCTGCTTACATACTTCCTTCCCTTAGAGCTGCCTTTCTAGGAGATGTCTTACTGTCTGGACAAGGGAATGAGCTACTTGGTCCTTTCTTCGGCGGCAGCAACAACAAACGACAGTTATCACGAAGTTATTACTAAGTCCTGTTTAAACCCTACTGCTTGTGTACTGAGTTGGTACATGAGAAAGATTTCTTTTATGTCACTTTTCTTTCGGGAACTAGCGGCCCCAAAGACAGGACTTGGGAACAACAAATTAAGACATGTTATATGAGTTCTGTACTTGCTATGCGTTTGTAGCAGTTGCTTGGCCGTTACTTGGTGGAATTTTCATGACTTTTTCATTGTTGCGGCAGGGAGCTAGAAGCGTCAGAAGGATATTCCAGGTTGCGAGAGGAGCTCCTTGATTACATTCTAGCGTTAGCCGTTGGGCAAGAAACAAGCTATAAGTGAGTTCGCCGCACCGCACCTTATTAGATTCGAGTTTACAAAGAGGCATAGGCATAGGTTAAACGCCCATAAAAAGGAATAATATGGAATAACACGATCTGAATAAAAGGTAAAAGAGACAGTGCGGGTATCAGCTGCAAGTGGTTCTGAAACTGGAACAAGCCCGCCCAAGCCCTTATGTGAAGTAAGTTGACCGAAGCAACCCTTATTTTAGACTCGGAAAAGCTGTGTAAACCCAACAAGTCACTTAATGTTACGCGTTAGAAAAGTGACCTATGCGAAACGACTCGAATGGCTATAATCGGCAAAAGCACTAAAACCTGTGAGCTATACAGAAGCAAGCCAAAGAGATTCGAATGGTTCTTAACTTACATGAGATAGAATATCGTAAAAAAAGAGCATAGTAAGCAATTTAGTAAGCAGCAAAAGTCTCTTGAAATGATGTTTCTGTGTTTGTCTACGAGCGAGGTTCCAGTGTTGCGGTGCAAAAGTCAGTTACTAGAAGGGAAAGTGAGTTACTAAGTTACTATAAGGGTATGGATTCGGGCATGATTCCTCCCCTATAGACTCTCTCTGCGAAAACAAGATCAAATTCCTTATTAGTTGGACTTGACTAAAGACTCACATAAGTAGTACCAGGCCAAGCAATACTAAGTGCGCTAACAGAAAGGTAACCGTCGGCAAAGGAGCTCGATGGATCTGTATTTGTTTACTCGGGGTCCGGGAAAGTGGAATAATTCTTTGCGCTAATAGAGAAGGGAGTTCGGACAAGAACAAGTGCCGTTGTCGTTTCAGGTTAAATAAAGTTACGTGTTCTCGGGGAATCAGAAAGGGAAGCAGTGTTAGGCAGTATATGAATTGTTGAAACATATAGCACTCGGTAATTATAGCATCACAGTGAAGAAATTGATGTTAGAGTTGACAGTGGTGTTGCTTGTCTCCTAACCATATTCTTTACCTATGCTTGAACCAGATACAGCTTCGAATCCCTAACAATAACTCTTCTTTCTTCACCGACAACACTAGCACTAGGATAGGATTGCACTCGAACAGAAAGAGACTCCGAAACAAGAACACGAAACACTAACATATAATAATTATCGTTCTTAACTCCACTTGCGGGTCTTGATCCGAAATTCTATTAGTTAAATTAGATTATAACTTTCTTGCACCTGGCATAGATATAGAAATCAGTAACTACCCTTCAACATATTATTCTCCTAACTATGTATTCTTATACGGATCCAGCTTCATATCTCACTTTTGCCTCAGATCCTGACTTTCTTCTTGATACAATGACAGAGCACTAGCACAGCTTTCTTCTTAATCCGATTCCACTCGCACAGAAATATACTCGTATTCTTGCAAAGTTTCAGAATAAAGGGCCTAGACTTTTGACTTTGATGCTTGGCTTTGAAGAGTAGTGCTCGCTTCATAAGGAATGGATGAATCTTTTTGTTTCATAAATGGGTAGTTATAGGTTGCTAATCCTCAGCTTTGTAGGGGGTAAGTCCTATCGGCTTCGTTGCCATCAAAAGAAGATTACTCCCTATTTGTCCTGTTGAGTAATTCGCCCCCGAAAGTTGTTTTATAAGTCTGGTTCTTTCTTTACTAACATAAGCACTATTCGACTAAGGTTCACTCGTTGCAAAATAATAACTATTCGACTAAGGTTCACTCGTTGCTAATATATCTATATCCATATATATCTATTTATCTATATCTATATCTATCCATTTGACACTTCGGCAGAGTGGGCCCTTCCCTACTGAACTTCTAGTATCCTATTCCTGGACTACATAACTTACTTATTCACTCCCAAAGGATCTCATAGAGGACTAACCTCAATAATTTCTGGATTGATTTCTTTCCCGAGCAAATGAACAATGAGGGATTCTACCGATTACTTGAAGATTGAGACCTCTTACCCATATCGGATTTGACTCATATCGGATTCAGGCACGAGTCCATCTTTTAGAAGAACGAGCGAAGCCGCGCAGTCTACTTTGCCCAAGAGATAGATCCATTGAGGCCATCACTAAGAGAAAACAGCTTCCTCGTTTAGAAGCGGGCCGGATAAATCTCTATTGGATCCGAGAGTGTTTGCCTTTACTACTGATTTTGGCCGAGTCAGCTTTAGCTTCCTACGGATATAAAGGAATGGATGGATTTTTCCTTTACAACATACTTTCTCTGAACCACGGGAATGTATAGATCTACCCAACTTTATTTATTCATTATCCTTCGACATTAAGGTGGCAGGAGAGAGCCGTTGTGATGCAACTCTAAAAGCTTTTACTTGTTCCTCCCGTGGCATTGAACCAGCCTAAGCGACGCAGAGACCAAAGCAAAGGCATTTGAACACGGAAGGCTTGGGGAGTCCCATTCAACAGCAGGGATAAAGGATAGGGTGTTGGCGCAGAAGTCGTTCTAAAGGTTTTTGGGATTTGCTCTTTCTTTTCTGGAATGGCAGACCCGATGTGGTATTTGGTATGAGAACTTTTCCAGATAACATGAGAAACTGGAATAACAACGGACGGCAGGGAGCAAACTAGAACTGTGCTTCCAATCACAGCAAACTGAACAACAATACTAAACAAGCGTATACTAATAAAGGCGCAACAAGGCAACAAGCGGGAAGTAACGGGAAGTAGACTCAAGAATCCGCAGTGCCTGTTAGGTCTTAGAGATCAGAGAAGCCAGTAATTAAGAAAGAGAAGGAGTTGACTCAGTATCCGGAAAGGGAGTCGTTTACATTGCAATTGATCTGTGCGTAAAGAGTTAACCTTTTGAATGGAATTGAAGAAAAGAAGATAGATAGTGAACTATTGTATGGAATTTTGTAACAGGATAGGAAAAGAACAGAAAGGGCCGCTGGTTTTCCCTGCTGCGGGCATTACAGATATTCCGACCTAGCTTTCCGTCATTTCCTACTTACGCCATCGTGTTTTCTGTCATGTTATTACTCCTCCTTTTCCCACGCTTCCTTGTAAGCTATACTCTTCCTTGCTTGGTTTATCTCTACCACCTCTGCTTTTCGAGTACCTCCATGGATTTTAAAGGTCACCTTTTTGTCTACCTCAGCCACATTACCTAGCTGGCTTATCTCTCCCTCCTTTGCTATCAACTCTTCTAGCCCCCACGTGTCTTCATGGGTGTATGTTAAGGCAATAGCGCTGGATATGGCTAACCCTTCTATGTAGGCTTGCATCGGCCACGCAGCATAATATGCCCCAGTGTCCCGCTCTTCCTCTTCTACTTCGGTAATATCTTCTTCTATTATCTGCCGCCATCTGTGTGTGTGGCTCATTGATTTTTCCACGGCCCTAGGGTAAAGGGTCTCCACAAGCTTATCATAGGTGTTTATCTGCTTCCATAGAATCTTATCCCCAGTTGGCTGCTCCGCTTCTATTCCCCTTGGTTTGATTATTGGTATGAATGCTAATTCCATGAGTGATAGCACCCCTTCTTTCCTTCTTTGACTTATGGGCTTGATTCCCTAGTTCCATTCTCAAATTACTTATATCGATTCCGTGTCTTCCGGTGCTCATTCCCAGTTGCTAGTCCACGAAGACATCAGCCGCCAGAACTCATAATAAAGACTAGAGATCGTACCAGACCCCTACTAATAGAAGTCTGATAATTACTTAGCCAATTACTTAAGGGACTTAAACCACTCTAAGTATAGCTAGAACTAGGAGTTTCCTAAGGATACCCAATATACTTAAATCTTAAATAGCGGAGGCCATAATCAGAATGGTGTAGTTTACAAGACCTACCGCTGTGCTAGCGGATCAAGCAGGTACTCCCCAAATACTTATACTAAAAATAAGAGATTGAACTATGAATAGCAGAATCGAGCAGGTACGAATAATACTTACTCAACTAACAGGGAATACGAACACCGACACATAGGACTTGGACTTGAGCCGGGAACAAAGGCTTTTACCTTACCCCCAAAAAGAGAATCTTTATATAAAAAAAGAAAGACTGGAACCGCTGCTTCCGAGCCTAAACCCGCTCATAAGCTTACTCTCCTTCTGACGAGCCTGCCTCCACCTTCTCTGATTCTGATTAGTACTCGGTTACGCTCTAACAGAGTCTAATAGATGTATTGGTACTCCAGGATATATTTAGTATAACATGGAACCAAACAAAGTGCTAGAAGAATGGAACTCGCAATAAGGAATACAAAAAGCACGAGGCTAGTGCCAACAATACTATAGCTCCGACTCTGAATACGGAATACAACCTTCACTATAAGAATGGAACTGGTGTTGACAAGAATCGCACCTCGGAGAAGGGAATAGGGAATTTCACCACTGTATAACAGGCTTACTTTAAAGGGGTTCACCCTAACACAGCTGTCTCTATGCTTAGTATCTACTCTGCAACTATTACTGATGAGACTGTAGCTGCTGAACCTTACTCTTACTTGTGTGTTTTCGTATTGTACTGCTCACTGAGTGCTTTAACTACTTATTCTCTGAATGGAACTACTTACGGGCAAACATACTCTAAACAGCAGCTAACAAGAATGACCCTACTGCAAATAGGGAATTCAATACAGGGTAAGTCAAGTATACCGGGCATAGCTCTAAGTCAACAACTCAGAATAGAGAATGGAACGTAGAAACAAGGGCCAAGCAACTGCGTCAGTTGCGCGGCAGGAGCCTGTTGAAAGAAATAAAGTGGTGAGCCAAGCCAGAGTTCCAGTGAGAAAGTAATCCCGAGGTTACAGAGGATAGAGATTAGCTATTAGCCAGAGTTAGAGGATAAGACGGAGCCGAGCCTGTAGTTGGCGACTATCGATCAGGTGTTTCATCCTATCTAGTAGTTGCTTGGTGAATCCACCTAGGGATTGGCAGAATGAAGCTGAGGGTAGCAAGAATGGGAGGAGGTAGTTACAGGATGAGCTAGAGCAGTCCAAGGCTTCTCCCCCCTTAGAAATTCTATCTTCTCTTTATATAGTATATAGGATTCCACAGAGGTCAGCAAGTAAGGAAAGGTCAGAAAGAAACTCATAAGTAGGAAAGTCAGAATGAAACTTAGAATTGAGCTAGTTAGTAGAAGAATAGGAAACTTCCCCGGAGTAACAGAGTGTAACTCGGTAGTAGCAGTATCGGCATGCGGAGGAGAAAGTAGGAATTAACCAAGTAAGTAAAAGAGCCAAGCAACTAGTAGTAAGCATCTAGTAGTAAGCATCTAGTACTAATATCATAATGAAACTCCCTAGAATTGATACCCTGGAAACTACCTTCTGAGAATTAATACCAATACAGGATCTTCTGATTGGAGTGGGAATGGTTTATTCCACATAAGATGAGTTTACCCTGGCTTCCTTTCAAAAGTCATCAACAGCAAGCAAAGGTTCTGGTGAGTTCCTGTCTTCTGCCGCTAGTGTCTATCATCTGCTCCTGTTCGAGTTTGAGTTTGAGTTTAATCCCGAGTGTCATGTTCTGCTCTTGTTGAATAAGTGTCATGTAGTACTGCTTATGCTCTTGTTGAATCAGTATATTAGTAGCCTTAGGTAGATGAGCCATAGGCTAAGGATGTTAGGAAGAAATGCATTCTCAGTCCTGTTTCTTAGTGGAATGGGAATAGGAAATCCTGAATGTAATATATCGAGCTTCTCATTACTTTTGAGCCTATAGCTACGTTGGAGGAGGTGGAATCTAGTTAGTGAATCCAGCCTTAAAGCTAGTAGCCAGCTCCTGTTCTTGTTAGGTTGGAAACTTATTATTTAGGGCTTTGTTGCAAGAGAAGCAAAGGGGGCAGGTGTTTCCGCCCATAGAGTAGTTGCTCGTCGGGTCAGTTGTTGGTTCAACAAGTATGGGTCCTTATTGTAAGTTGAAGACAAGAAGTTACTTGAGAGGCCCTTAAGAGTAAGTTAAGTTCCCTTATTGTAAGTTTACCTATGTTCTTGCCCAAACCTTAAGTTAATTGTGGAATCCCTTTGATTATAAAGATCCAATATCACATAGCTCTTGCTTCTTTCTGGTGTGAGTGGAATCCCTGTAGTAGTAGTAATGCTCTAGTTTCATCGCTTGTTTTATCTCCTGTTTGGGACGAGAGAGGTGTTTCCTCAGAAGGTCAAAGTAAGGGGTTTATTGCTCTAGTACAAGTTTTCTTCTTTGACTGATTATAGTAAGGGTTCAATTCACCTGTTCCTGTTCCTGTACTTGTATAGTAGTGGCCAGCCTCGGGTAGTCCTGCTCTTGTGATACTGGAATCCCTAGTTTAGTAAGAAGTTGACAAGTAGTGGTCCTGCTTACAGGTAAGGGAGTTGAGGTTGGAAATGAATAAAGTACTTGCTTTGATGCTAGGGTAGTTCACTCACTTTGTTGACTTACTTGGCGGGTAGGCTCGGGAAGCAGTTAGAGCAGATACATGAGTTAGTTCGGGTCGGGTGTGTGTGTTTCATCCATATTTGTAGCGAGTAGCGCCTGTGTAGAGATACTTTCCAAGCACAGCTAATTCTGTAGTCGAAGTTTACTTTCCATTTAATGTAAAGGGTAGCTGAGGATCAAGATCTCTAAGACTTAAGTCAATCAAGTGTTGTTTCTTTTTAAGGATAAGTTGAATAAGCAGACAAGCAGAACCGAAGAAATCAATTAAGAGCAGTTAGTAACGAGTCCTATTTTCGACTAATCAGAATTCCACTAAAGGCAGAGGCCGTGGAGGCAGTCTCAAGTAGGGAAGCAGCCCACGGTGGTGTTGCACAAAACAAGTCAGCAGCAAGAGAGGTTCGAGTGAAGAACACTGGACTTGGTAGGAGGCGAGGAAGCAATAGTTAAGGAAATCCAGAATTCAACCACTATAGCATCTAGTTTACTTACCGCAATTAGTACATCCCTAGTTTACTTACTGCAATGTTCATATAAGAATCAGTTAACTAACTTACCGCCGAACACAGTCCTCGATCCTATCTATAAATAAAGTATGCTTTAGAAGTCTCAATGAAGCCAAGGGAGGATTTCAGCGAAAGGTCAAAGACAGCGAAAGAAAAGAAGTTAATAAAAGAGTGGAACTCATTAGTATAGTAGCAGAATAGCCCCTTCCTCTGATCGGGCATAATCCAACTCATTATTCTAAATAAGTACGAGCCACTAGTTCAACAAGTAATAAATGAACTCTAGCAACAGGACCAAACAAACCAAAGTCAAGGAAGTCAACGTATTAGTCAAGTTAGAATTTACTCGTTACTAATAGGAATAGAAACCCAGGTGATACAGGAGAACCGGGGTATACTAGAATGGGAACAGTGTCAGTTTCAAAGCAAAGAGAGACAGGCCAAGACAAAAGATAGTAAGCCCAATGGCCAGTAAAGCAAGGGCAGAAGATAGTCAGTACTGTACTGGCAAGGAAGCGAGGTATCTTCACCGGGGCAGGAAGGACTGCTTGGTTAAATTACGTACTTCTATAGTTAGGTTAGGATTCCCTCACAGTAAAGCAAGGGAGTAACGAGAAGGTTTCCACTCTCTTTGTGAGAAAGATAGCCTAGGAGCAATAGACTAAAGAGGTGGGAAAGGGTGTTGGCTAAAGTCCTGTAATGGTCCTGTTTCATCAGTAGTAGGCTTTCAGCACCAGAATTAGTTGTTTCATCCCAAACAAGTAGTCGCCCTGGGTTACAGCCCGTTTACAGCCCCAACAAGTGGTAGAGTAGGCCAGTAAGAGACCAACTCATCAGGTAATAATTCCCGCATCTAGGAATTGAACTCAGTAGTAACAGAATGGAACTAAGCGCATCTAATAGTAGACTCAGAATTGAACGTCGTAGAAAGTTAGAAATGTGCCCCAGTAGTGAAAGAATTAATAGAGTTGTCGACTTGGCAGTTTGTAGTCGTTACTTGGCCCGTGTTTTTTAATAGCAAATATAGACTTCAAGTGGAGAGGCCTTTCTAGTAAGTTGAATCTAACTCCATTTCTTTTATACCCGAATTAGGCTCCTCTACCTCCTTATTCTGCCCTTAGCTTAGCTCCGGTAGGCATGAGAACAGAATAAGTCCTGTATTAAGGGTTGGTTAGTTACTTTATCTTTCTATTACACGCCTCCCCTTCCCTGTTTGTTACTTCAATGAGTGAACCACTCCCCTCGACCTAGACCACTCCTGTTTCTATTAGTAAAGTAACCTCACTCTGATACTAAGATACAAACTTGACTCTTGAACTCCCTAGTAATGAACTCCTCTTTCTTGCCAGTTACCAGAGGTGGATGATAAAGCTGCTTGTTCAATAAGGTATAAAAGAGAAAATATACTATCTGATTTCCCCAACTCGTAAACTAGGTATTCCACGGGAGCAGGTATAGTTAGATTAAGTAGTAGGAGTTACAGAGTTACCGACAAAAGTGAAGTTAAAGAAACCTATCGAAATTCCATCTTATATAATAAAGAGAAAAGATTGAACTCATAAGATAGATAGAAAGTTGGAATGTAGGGAATTGTCCTGTCCTTCCCGAGCCAAGAGTAGTTAACCAGTCTCTTTGAAACCAACCCGTAGTACTGTTATAATACCTATTGCTCTACTTTCTTTCTTTATAGGCTAGGGCTAAGGAGCTTTCTGAACCTGAACCAATTGTTGTTGCTCTGAACCAGAACCCCTTGTTGCTGACTTACCTCTATCTCTTGCCAATCCATACTAACCTAACTCAGGAGTGTAGCCCCGGGCTTCCCTTATCTTTATTATCCTGCACCACCAGCACCTTACTTAAATCAACCCTGAAACTACTCCTGTGAAGAATAGCTTCCCGCTGAAAAGCATGTACTTTAGAACCTATATCTCCACCACTACTTAAAGGGGCAAGAACTCGGAATAGCTTCCCTGGTCCTTGCTTGAAGAGTATTCTCCTTTCCAGGCACCGCAGCAGTAAAGTATCCCTCTCCTCTTGCAACAAAGACATATGAAACGTTACTAAGGTTTGGTGACTTTACTTCATACAGGACAGACCCAGCCACTGAAGCACTTGTTATTGCCCGAACCAACCTACCTCTATTATTGCAACAATTCATTGAACCCCGCTTGCAGCTTACTTGAGAACTGCTCGTAACTATCATTGCTGAACCAACCAACAAAGACAGATGAAACAAGGGATATGCAAACAAGGGATATGCAAACAAGGGATATGCAAAGGGTATCTCCTCTACTGGGCTCCTGACGCGCAGCACAAACACTGGACTTGTAGTTGCTAAGTTCACTTGGCCAGGTATTTCGGCGAGTTGTTTGATGGATCCAATTCTTAACAAAAAGTATAGGCCCTTATAGTAATTGCCAAGCATCTTTGTAAGTTTAGGGATAGGGAGTTTGGCGAGGCGATAGTAGCAACAGTAGGAGTGAGTAACAGTAGGAGTGAGCTCAAAAGTGTACTATTTACTTGACTTGACTCGGGGCTCGAAAGAAGCATTCATTCCTTTTCTGGTTTACTTCAAGATGGAGATACTAAGCCACTAGTTCCATCCAAAAGAAATGCTCGGTGCTGTGGGAGTAGTAAAACTGCAGACTCTTATAAGGTATAATAAACATAAGTGGAACTGTCTTTCCTATTCCTACCATGGGAATATCCATCTTTCTTTTGACCAATTCTCTGCATCTAGTATTTAATTACTTCACTTAGCATCTAGGCCTTAGCAACAGTAGAAACAGGTATCACTCTTTCTCTCCATACGGGCAGAAGAAGTCAATCTGAAATGGGAGTTGACCCTGCCCTGCTTGTTGAGTCAAGAACAATGAGGTGAAGAGCGGAAGCTACAAGTAGATCACTATCAGCAAAAGCAAGGGCACCGGATCTATTATAGGAGAAATGCCCCTATAGTTATTTTTTGTCTATCAAGAATAGCCCTCCTTCTCGCTAACTCTTAATACAGGATAGGACTCCCGAAGACAGGTGACGAACACAGGTTAACTCGGCACTAAAATACTGGACTTGCCGCCTTAGATTAAAGCTGACTTACTGACGCCATGAAAACAGGTGAACTCTTTGGAACCGAACCCTAAACTCGAACACTCCCCTCTTGCTACTACACCCCTGTAAACTAATACTGATGAAGCTGTACTTTAGTTTCAAGAGCAATAGCATCACTACTATATCTGTCCTGTGTGCGCCAATAGTAGGTAATAGGGAAGAATACTTAGTCAACTACTAGATGCACCAAGTCACTACGTCAGTTACGCGGTAGGAGCTAAAGTGCGGTAGGCTTACTCCTGTACTTACTAATCGGGGAATCGGTGGGCTTTAGCCTAGGTAAACTCCCAAGCAACAAGTATTGATTGGACTCCGCCGCTCCAAGGAAACTCAGTAGTAACAGAATGAAACGAGTCAGTAAATTAAATAAGTAATTAAAGGCATTAAACAAGCAACTCTAAACGTTAATTTAATAGCTTACCTCGATCTCATCCCTCTCTGGCTCTGTAAACTAAAAACGAAAGTTCTGGTTTCTGTCTCAACTAACCACTCCTGGGCTATCCGAACTCAACTCTTCACTTCCCGGGCTATCCGACCTCAACTCGTCTGCACTTATATTAAAGCTGTCTTTCTTATGAGACCCCTAGCTAAATCCTATTCTTAGATTCAGAAGAGCAGCCCTGTAGTCGCTTTGCGGGATTATAATTAGATACAACAAGGGACTTCTATTAATTTGGAGCAGCCAACAAACTAAGATGAAACAGGGGGTGGCGCCTAGAGGGAAGCTTTCCGGGCAGTCCGGACTCTCACAGAGTGAAATTAGATCCTTGTTTTCCTAGTCATTCTGAGAATAGAAGCTGCAGTTTCAGTGAAGTCCTAGTGGAAGCCAGGTTTCCGCCTTTCATCCTAGAGACACCCACTAAGCATAAGCCTTCCATTATAGTGTTATTCCTTGGGCTTCCCCTTCTGTATTGCTTTCCTTATGCCGATGCCAATCCCCAGTTCCGAGTCAAAGTCCTAGTTTTAGCCTTAAGCTTCTAGTGAAAGTGAGCGGCTAGGCTAATCGTGAGCTGCGTGAGCGGCTAATTACATGAGTGTTAGAGTTTCATCCTATGGTCGCAAAAGCCTGTTAGCAGTGATGGGGTTGACTTTTGAACTCACTACTACAGTGACTTGCCTATCCTCTGGTATTGTAGTGAAGAATTGAATCGATCCAGTATAGATAGATACTCTTTAGTATACAAGCCTAAAACCCTTTCTTTTGAATCTGATCAGTAGCAAGCTGTTATGAAAGTAGAAAGTCAAGGTGTTTGTTGGCGACTGGAGTCAGTATTTGAAGCCCAGCCCTATCGTTAACAGGAACAAACAAATAAGCTTTTGCCTTTTATGCCCCTACCGCTAATGATTATTTTGATTACCCCGAAGAAGGCCCGACCCGAACTCACTCTACTGCTAGCTCTCTCTGTAACTCACTCTACAGCTAGAGGATAGAGATTGGCTGTTTCAAGTCTGGTTTCGGGTGACAGGAAAGCAGTCTGCTGTGCTAGTTTAGTCTACTTATTTATGGAAATCCGCTAGCAAGTTATGTCTTACGGCCAGCTTCATTCTTCTACTCTATCTATTCATTCTTAGTGTTCTCCTAGAGTAAACTCCCCTTTCTTAACCGAAACTTCTTTTAGAGGAACTTAACAAGGTGGCCTCTTGCAACAACCAGTTCAGTTTACTAATATTCTCATCCGTCAATCAGGTCTTACAAGAGAAGAAGCCGAAGAAGCTGAATTAGATGAACCATCAAGACGTTAAGAAAGTAGATAACAAGCAGCGGCAAAGGACCAAGCACTATTGGAATGACACTATAAACACCGGTCTGGACTCTTATGTAATCTATATTACCGATAGACACACTCAATGAAAAGTAAAATCAGTGTAAATAAAATAGAATGCATGTAAACTCACTCTCTTATTGCCAGTTGACAGAGGTATACGGAGCCCTTATAGTAAGTGGAATAAGAAAGTAAAGGCTTTGTTGCGAGGTGTACTAAGGTAAAGTTTATTTCTGTTCTTGAGCCAGTAAAGAAGCTAGTGTAAAAGTGAGTGAAAAAGTAAACCCGCAAACTATGCATAAGAATTGAACTCAGTCCTTTGTTCTACCAGTAAGCCCCGCTCCTGCCGCTATTGAATGGTCATTAATTGAACTCAGAGGTCGACCACTACAATCAGTCATATCAGTCATATCAGTCATAGCTTCAGTAGAGTTAACAAGTAGGGTTATGACCGGAATCAGTCATAGCAAACACAAAGGTATGATGTAGCGAGCAGGTATGATCTAGTAAGTATTTGTATAAGCAGGTCCGATCGAGCGCATTAACTTAAACTCCTATGGGAAAGCTTCTGATCTGGTATACCTTCCTCGCACTGCTTCTACTGTTTTGGAATAATATTTCTATTCTTTCTGGCCTACAACTACCGGTCTTAAACTCTCACTCTTACAGCATCTTTTCTTTTCTCTCTGGCTCTGTAAACTCATTCCATTATCCTCTTTCTTGCCGACCGCCACTCCCTTACCAGTAAACAGGACTACTACTACCTGGACTACAACTTGTCAACTGAAGTGACTTGGCCGGGATTCTTACTAGAACTTAACTCGAACAGGGGCAAGAACTAGACTTGAATAACAGACCTCTCACTCAACTTTAAGAATCGATCTCAACGAATGACTCCCTCCGGCCCGGCTAGGGACACTTACTAGGCGCGGCACCCATACAAGGCTAAACTCAGTACTTACCCAAAACTAGAAAATTGACATGGATAACTTAACTAATAGAATGGAAAGCAAACATATGAGTTCAGTGCAAGCGAGGAAAGGGGAGAGGGTATGTATCTATAATAAAGTAATCCAGAGTCGAGGTCGGCAAGGTAAGTTATTGGACTGAGCCAGAGTTGGATTCGATGGAAAGACATAGGAGTAGAAGCCTGAGGATAGGGAGTTAACAGCAATAGGTTCTTTAAGTGGAGTAGAAGAGGCCTCTATAGTAAGTTTCTGGTCTGGGTCAGCAAACGGGTCTGGTCTTCAAGATAAGTTTGGGCCCATTTATGTATTCTCGGCCTTTGTTTGATGCGAGGTGTCGAAACAAGCTACTGATTAAACTGGGGATGGCACCTAGACTAGAGAGAACCTGTCCTGGGTAGTAAACTATGGATGAGCATTCTCTTCTTAATACGATTAAACAACAAGAACAATAACAGGACTACCGGGCAATTCAATTAGTAGGCTTAAATTAACTATTTCATAACTTTATTGAACAAGTAAGTATTCGAATGAAACCTTAGGGTCCAAGAGATCTGTTCCAAACAAGGATAAGAAAAGTAGGAAATTTCAAAAGCCTGTAATGGATTCAACAACTTACTAGAAGGGCCTCTCCTCTGCTAAACTCTATTTACCTATCCTCTGGCAACAAGACCTTAATTCTGACGAAAGAAATCCAGTGTCTTTAAAAGAAAGGTCTGAAACTATAGTGGTACTGCTCCTGCTCTTGCTCTTGTAAGTCAATTAGTATTTCTAACATGAGGAGTAGCTTGTCGAAGGGCTTTCCCCACAAAATGCATTATTTATCTTATTCTCTATCTAACAACGACTCGCGAGTCAAAGCATTCCACTACTACTATTTCCTCCTAAAGAATCACACCGGCTTGAATTCTAAGAAGAGCCAAGCGTATACTATACTAGCTAACCAAAGAAGACATATAAATTACCGCCTGCCCTACGATTAAGTACGCTGCTTCCCCTGCAGACCCAACTAACACAGTTGACAGTTCCATTTCCCTTCAATACGAGGTCGGGGCAGAGGCTGTTCAATTGTAAGATGTCTTTGCGCCCAGAGAAGAAGCTTTGTTCCATCTCGGAAAGGACTCTCCATCTAGTTCAGGCAATAACAGTATTTGTTGCAAGAGAAGCTGTATCCGGTTTTGTAGAAAGTATTGTATCTGGGCAAGCGTATACTAGACTGAACCTTGACTTAAGGCAGAAGCGGAAGAACCACTTACTGCTTATTGAAGTGAAAGAACCACTAGAATCATTAAGTCCAATAGCATCAACTAAGGACTCAACAATAGCTCCGTAAGCGCCAAGCACCATTTCTTCGGAATAAGTAAAGACTCTCGTAGCTCTGGAGACAATATAGCCTTCTAGTGCCGGAGCAAGCAATCCGATAAGATAAGGAAGGGATAAGGCAACAAGCAACGTGAAACTCGGCTGAAACTGCAAGTAAAACAAAAAGAATTGCATTTCATGTTGACCCGCTTGTAGCTGACTTTGGCACCTCTGATTCTTGAGTTAACTTTCCTGCCTCAGATCCATACTGGGAATCTATTTCTTATTCTCGAATTACTTATTTATTGCAGCTGACTTACTTGCGCACTAAACATCACTTGAGGAACCTGAACCACTACTTTAAGCGTTGTACCCGGCTTCCTTACCTGCTCTTAAAACTTCCACTAATGATTCATTCCCATCGCCAATACTAAGGGGCTGGAAACCAAACTAGTAACTACTAAACTGAAACTTAAGACTTGACTGTAACATCTCTGATTGCTGCTTACTTTTGAACATTAACAACTTCAGATCTATCTTATGCTTAAGGACTTAGCGTTTCAAAGGCAGAGTACTTTGACTCTGTTCTTCTTGCCTGAACTCACTTAACAAGGACGAACTCACTAACGGCTTACCTTTTGTTTCTAAGCACAGCATACTCCTTTCCTTGCTTTAATCACTCCACTAGGCTAGGCACCGTATTGGATAAGTTGACTACTTGAACTGGAGGATCTGATTGCCCCAACTGAACATTAACTAACCTTAGCACAAGTAAAAGCCACTCGTTTACCTATTACTTTAGCCTTACTCTCCTGTCTCTCGGGTAAAACTATGGATTTTGGATTCTTTCACTATCGCTTCGGATCCTTTAGCATCTTACAGAGAGCAAACACAACCCCTAGGCTTTCCCTCCTACTAATAGGGCAATAATCAAACAAGCAACCGGTAATCCAAATCATAAGTCAGAGAATTAGACTCATCAGTAACAGCACTAAGCCTAGTGGCCCAACTACAGCAGAAGACAGAATAAACCACGAAACAAGGGATTCGGCGCTACCCGATCAAACAAAGAGCCAAGTAACTACCAGAGGATTTACCGCAACTAAGAATTCAAATACTAGGGCAGGGGTTGTGGACTTACTTGTTTCATTCGCCAGTACTGTTTAGTCGTGTAACATCTAATCTATTGGGGAGGCACGATAGGAGACATGCGGGTAGGTTACATTAGGCCAAGTAGTGCTTCATGTTTACTTGGTGCGAGAAAGATTCAAGAAAAGGTTGAGCGATCGATAAGAAAAGAATGGAATGGAATATCAGCTGACCCGACTATAGCCTTAGCCTCTGACTCTGATTCTAACACCTCTGACTCTGATTCCGATCCAGCTTAAAAGCCAGATCCCTCTTTTGTAGGAAGCTATTCCGAGCCCCAACTAGTGGTTTTGTACAAGATAAGAGAGGCTGCAGATAGATAAGTGGCACCAAAATAAAGACTTGTTCATAACGAGAACACCCAAATTAGGACGTTGCTTGGCGGTCCAACTGTTGTTGCAAGAGTGGTGAGTTACTTCTTTATAATAAGAATAGAGTTTACTTACCGGCAACTCGCCCTTACTTATTAAGGCTGCTCATGACTCTGACTATATACTTTGTTTAGCTACCGAAAGAAGAAAGGAGAGCCGAATTGACTCACTCCAACTGTTGCTCAGCTCACAAGAACTCAACTTTATGAATCGGCTTACTTTGACACAGCATCCATATATGCTTCTCCCCTACCCTAGTTCTCTATTTAATTGTCCCCAAAGCCAACCTCTTATCGCCCTTATCCATACTTCGCTCCTTACTTTCATAATTGACTACCAGAGTTGCCTTACTTATAGCTTGCTGCCTAATTGAAGAAGATTGGTCATAACCTTACTACAATGCGGAGTTAGCTATTTCTCTTAAGAATGAAGGTATCTGAGCCAGTCCTGTGTTCGTGAACTACAAGCAATGAACTACTGGCGCAACTGAAGCACCCAAATGGAATGATCTTTCTGCTACTACCACTACAAGGTTAATCCAATACTTAACTAGACTAGGTCAAGCCAAGCACCCGACTCGGGAAAGCCTTTAACTCCGTGAAACACCGCAGCCGCTACCAATTACTTAAGGGCACATCTGGAGTAATAACTCTACATAAATATATTATATGTTGTTTCTTCGTGACTTGCCCGGCTACTTAGTTGCTTGTCTATCCGTTACTTGGCTGCGTTACTTGGCCGTAGCGGTAGATGCGAGGAAAGGTAGGTTGACTATTACATTCTGGGGACGGTGCTGGGAGAGTAATATTGTATTCCCCAACTTACCACCCTTTCTTTGAACCTTTGAAGTTGCACTGACTACCCTTTCTTTGAACCTTTGAAGTTGCACTGACTACCCTTTCTTTGAACCTTGTTAACCTTTGTGAAATTGCACTGACGAATGTGTGATCCGATACTTTCTTTTGAACAAATCCAATAATGCTGCTTGTGTAGCTGCTTCCCCCATTGATTGTGGATTGGATCCGAGACTCTCTTTTGAACTAAAAGACTATTCTGTCCGCGTGGCGTGGGACCTAATTGAACAAATACAATTCAGAAAACCCCTATACTAGAATATAAGCCAAAACCCTATACTAGAATAGAATATGCTTTATAATCTCGAGAACCTGTAATGGGAAATGTGAGCATGATACTTGCCTCGAAACCCTAGAAGAGAAATAAGTCTGTTAATTGTAAGAACCGTGGAATGTGTACCAACACCATCTTACGTAGCGGATTTCCTTTTCTCTCATCTATAAACAAGCGTAGCCCAGTCCTAGGTGACAGCACTCGGAAGTATAAATCAATTCCAGTAGCTCCGATGACTTATTGTATGGCTAACCTAACATAACATATAGCTAACCTGACACATAACATATAGCTAACCTAACAACCAACATAAAAGAAACATCTCAAAAGAAAGAAGAGATTTTTCTAAAGGGGAGGAAGACTCCAGGAAAGAGGCGAACTACATAATTCAATAAGTAAGTGGAAGCCCGGGTTCCTTATTTCATTCCTTCCAGCATTTATTGAAATCTGAGAATTCCCAGTCTGAGTAGCATTGGTGTCAGTTCTTTATTACAAGAGAATAGATAAGTTAGTTACAAAACGAATTATAGTAGAAGTTTACTTAATACCTAATATACTAGCTCTACCGGAAAGAATTTAACTAGTGCTAACAGTACTTCAACTTGGGCACCTGGGGCTTTCGCTACAAACTACCAGATGAACACTGCCACACTATAGCTTGGAACTAGGGCTTGCTCTATTGCTTTTTCTTCCTTAGCTACTGACTCGATCCCTTAACGACTAAACCAGGTTCTGTTAGCTACCTGATATGGAGCCTTACCACTCTGGCGCTTGCTTTTTGTCCTAAGCAGATGCTGCCACCTATAAGAGTTGAGCTCGTTAAGGGGCTGCCGCGTATAATTATACGTTACTTGGCGGCCCTTGAAGAAAGTCTTATCATAATTATCATACCACTATACTTGCTAGTTCGTGTTTCATTGAGGCGGTCGGAGAGTAAGGCCGGGGCTGGGATACAGTCAAGCAAGATTTGTTTCCAGTGTGGGAAGTCCCATTGGGTTGGGGGAGTTCACTTAGTTTCATCCAGTGTTTTTAGGTTGGTAGTTCAGGGCAGTAGTCCACCCCTGTGGATAGTCGTCCAAACCCTTAGGTGGTATTGCATGCCCCGGTTTCAGTATTACTAGTCTAAGTTGCACTCTCTGTTTCAAGTTCAAGTCCTCTTAGCGTCTTCCCTCTTTCCAGTAGTGAATTAAGTCTTAAAAACAGCAGTCATAGCCCACTAGTTGTTGGTTCAAATCTTTCTTTTTTCTCTTTTGGTCAGGATCAATTCTTGACATCAGCAGCCGTATTCCTACTTAATACATGGGACCGGGCCCTAGGAACAAAGTCCTGTTAACAATAGTAAAAGTCTTAGTTCCCAGCTCAACTCTTATTGTTATTATATTAGTATTCTATGTTGTAGGGGTTTCGAGTATATTCATATTCCCAGTTAGTAGGGTAATTCTTGTTAGCCAGTGATTTCGATCTAATAGCTATTAATTAGTGGAAGAGTCAGATGTGAAATACCGTTTTCAAGAATAGAGGAGCAGGCTCATGTATGGCGGATAAAGGCCAAGCTCGCTCTCAGTTTCATTCGAATCAGTAGCTAGAGACCAAAAGCGGTATTGCAAGCAAGGCTTGGAGCTAATAAGTTAGGTTTGGGATGCCCATTTCCATTCTCTTATTTAGTCTCGGTTAATTCCTTATATTAATTAGTTGTAATGCCCTAGGTGGGTCCTGCTCATACCCGATGTGCTAAAGTCAGGTTTTATCTTGGCTTGTAGGGTAGTATATCGTTCTTTCCGTTAGTAGTTCAATCCGCTAGTTAGTAGTGCAATTACCTATAATGTCCTCATCTATTAGGAAAGTTACCATTCCGAGAAAACAGCTCCACTCTTATAAGTATAGGAATCAGACTTTACTGAAGGAGAGGTAGACTCGGCCCGGCAAACAAGGCTCTACGGCAGAAGTCAAAGAACCAAAGTAAGCAAAGTCAGCTTGGGGTGTCAGGGGCGTAGGAAGCAAAGTCCGTCTTATAAGCAGTTGGTTTTATCCGTATTTTGATTCCTCTAAGTCAATAATAGCCTAGGTGCGTGGGGAGTGTTTCATTCCCTAGTTCAATGCTTCCTAACAGTAGTTAGATGATTTTTCTCGTTAGTAGTTTTCTATCTCCCTATATGTGCTGGATCGTATTATCAATATACTTATTCTCAATAGAAGTAAATATACTAAGTAATCAATCTAAGTAAATGAGGCACCATCAAAGAGTAAGAGCCAAGGGAGTAATAGTGAAGGAGGACGTGGCACGGGAATGAAGGCAAGGAAAAGTATACTTCTCTAAGGGGCTCTAAAGTAACGAACAAGGCTTGGTCGGTCTGTATTGAGATAGCTAACTCTTTGACTACTTAATCTTATTCTTTATTTACCCTACCATGGCTTCAAAGTAAGTAAGGAGACCGTGCAACAACTACCGCGCCACTAATAGTACTGCCCGATAAGGCAACAACTACTAACTAGCAGAATCAAACACATAATACAGAAACTCACTGTTACTTATAATTCTTAGCACCCGCCAAGAAAAAGAAACCATTTATTTCCGTGGTAAATACTCTAATTCTAATTTAAAAGTAAGTGTCTCATGCCTTTGTTTGTAGACGGGAGTGGACAAGTGGGAATGAAGAAAGGGGAGTTGGCTCGGGCTGTTGATACCGTTTTGTCTAGCTCCTTTGCCTACTAGCCAATTTTCATAGATTTCCTCATAAGCAAGAAAGTCAGTAAGGGTATCGTCATAATTCTGTTCACTGGTATTATCATGTCTATCATAAAAAGAGAAAAGAAAAAACGAGGACCTCTAAGACGATAACTCGGAACTGGGAAATCAATACTAAAATCAAGATACAAGCAACGGGCAAAGCAACGGGCCAGAAAAAGCAACAACGAGGCAAACGCACTAAACAAAGTGAGATATGGGTTCCTTAATTATTAATTGACTTGTTTAGTCTTATTAAATTCATTATTCCGTATTAGAATTAGAATAGTAAGATTGATAGCAAGGAATGTAAGTAACAAGCCTAGTCGCTGGGGGGAATGAGCCAACACCTGGGGAACTCAGAAACCAACTACTACTTATTGGAATGAAAAGGGAATAGGGAACTCACACTCAACTGGGAGATCGACCACTACCACTAAGACCAACTCAAACTACCTCTCCTCGGTTCCAAACTCATATTAATATCGGAAAGGATTGATCTGTGACGAGTCAGAATCATCGAGCCCCCCAATAGAAAGGAATAGCAGCATTAAAAGCAGTAGTAAAGTAGACCTATATGTCTGGTAGGTTTTCAGGCTTGTTCCCGGCAGCACAATTCTTATGTGCCCGGTTCAACTCTTTGACTTACTAGTGGAGTTACTAATTAGTAGTTACAGCCGGAGTTCCTAGTTTAGTTCCTGTTGGTAGTAGCTCAGCTCTCACTGGTAGCAGTATCAGTTTAGGAGAAAAGAAGGACAGGTTCATAGCCAATAGAGTTAGAGACTCAATCCAAGAGGAAAGGATACCATCCCCGAGTAAGGTGTTGAGTAGTAAAAGCAAGGTTCTAGGTCCAAAGTTAAAGCCTCAGTTTAGCTAGGTTCGTTAGGCACTGTGTCATTCCTGGTTTCTCGTTGCAGTCCTGCTATGCTAGTTGCGAAGATGGTACGAGGCTAGTGCATCTACTAATAGGAATGGAGTCAAACAACTTTTTCTAATAACTTAACTAAATCCTAGGAATTGAATAGCGCGCCACAATATAATAAATACATAAATAATACAAGATATCGGGCTAAACTACAAGAGAAATAAGATCAATAGAAAAAGAATCAAACCGCCCCAAACCAATAAGAATTGAGCTATAGCCTGCCCAGCACTCGATCTACGCCCATAACACCTTAACTCTTTATTGCTAATTAAAATCTAATACTGCCTACTCTGTTATTTCAGATATATAAGCCTTGTCCCTATTTATTACCTTTTTAAGTCTCATTGGTAGCAGCCGAAGGCTATAAGTAAGCAAAGCAAGGATCCGGATTCCTATTTCAAGCCTTTAAGTTGTAGGTAAATTCCCATTTCTCTGTAGTTGGGTTCCTCATTGGTTATTCCATTCTGAGAGTCCTACAGTTCAGCTAGGTCTATTGGGGCACTAAGCTAAAGTAGCGGTATAGTTAAAAAGGATGGAATAACAGCCTTGCTTATGTTGTGTGGCGACTCCTTTTAGTAGTCTTTATAGTGTTGTTAGGCAGTGCTCGATTCCTGTTAGTTTTAGATGAATTCTCACTTTCCTACTTTAGAGCTAGGGAGCAGGTCTGTTGGCACTAGCCCAATCCTTATTAGTAGAAGTACAAGAGTAAAGACAAGAAGGAAGTCAGAATCAAAGCCAATAGCTAAAGCATGAAAGTTAGGGGAGTCAGACCTATAGTGTCAGTAAGCAAGGCTTGAAGACAGGGGAAAAAGTCTTAGCTTCGAGTTCAAACCTCAAAGGGAGCAGTGACATTCTTGTGCGGCTTGTAGGTTCAGTCGTTAAGGCAACTGTCGCTGTAGAACTTATAAGCCCAGAGCGCTGTGGTTCGATCTGATAGTCAGCAGCTAAAATCTTGTAGTTATTAATTTCATTCTGATATTTGTATTGGTATCCTTGCCTCTTATAGTTTCAAACTTACCATAGTAGGCGTTAAAGAATCGGGGTAGGTAGGTAGGGAATCAAAGCAAAGAAAGGAACACTAGTTCGCCAGCAAAGACAGGCGGCTCTCATGGGCATATTAGTTAAAGAGAGCTGTTTGGTAAAGGGGTGTTGGTTTCAAAGTAAAGATCCGGGGATCAGTCGTTCAATTCAGTTTGCCCATCGTGGGATTCCTTCTAGTATGGATTTGATTCTTATAGTTAACACAGTCGTATTCCCGCGCAACAGGAACTCGCTGACGAAAAGAGAGGGGCCCTTTAGATTCTTAAAGAAAATATCGTGTGGTGCTATTCTTTCGCGGAGTCTCAGTACCCGCCAAGCAACTAAAAACTAGGAATTACAATAAGAAAGAGGAATCCAACCAACAACTAGAGGAAATCAAACACTGCGACTAAGGCTATTGGACCGAAGCCTCGCTTTATTGCTTATCGGCCTTGCTGTGTTGCCGCATCCACCCTTATACGATAGGTAGACTTATTCGAAAGATAGTCAGAATGTAAGTACGGAGTAAGGTGTCAATGGTAAAAGTAAGGATCCGGTCCAGTAACTACAGCCTTAAAAGCTATAGGGTTATTCCTATCGTTATTAGTGTCGCGGTAGCGAGTGAAAAAAGGGGCCGCTAGTGTTCCCGGAGTTATTACAAGTTATGTTTCTGGCGTCAGTCAGTAACAAATAACGTAGTCATATGGAATTAATATAAGTTATGTGTTCGTGTTACCCGGCAGTTTCCTTAACGAAGTGAACTGAACTCAGCTACAACCATTAATGATTCTGTTATATTCGGATAGTATTTATTAGTGATTTATTAACGAAACCAAGGCGAAAAACTGCAAGTTATTTGTCTCTTTTTGAAGCTAAACCCAGCTCTACTTTTTCTGTATTTTAGGCTGTTTGTTCCGGTGCCGACTACGTTGTCTGCACGTTGGTTGTGTCGACCGATGACGATGAATGAGTTGGTGCACGACCGAACGAAGACGTAGTAGCTGGGCCAGAGCACAGAATGATTGGTCCGATTGGTCGTTCACAGAATAGGTGCTTTTCACTTTCATAATGATTCCCCCTTGGCGCAGAGGTCTGTTTACGTTCGTTGACGTCGACGTTGGTTTACGCTAATTCAACATCATGGGGATCTGCTCTAAGACTGATTGTTTGCATGAGATCGCTCAGAATTCTTTCTGCTATTTTCAGAATGAGCCAGCAGCTGACGCTGCCCTTGCTTTATTGAAGTCCTCCGATCCGCTCTTGATGGCAGTTACTCTACCCTCAATGCCTATGTTCTAGGTTCCAACTGAACTGCCCTTTGAATAAATAAAAGAATCAAGAAATTCAATACCGATAAAAAGAAGAACCTTCCTTGCTATTGGTCAGTATCTATTGATCCGGATCCTTGCTTCCGAGCTGGGACTATTGCTTCTAGAGATGCGGCTACTACCTCTTAGACTTAAATAGCTACTTATAAGAATTGACGACACCCCCCACCTCTAAGACTGGAACGGAAGAATGGGACCTGCCCTACGCTATTGGAATTGAACTAGACATACAGATCCGCTGCTTTGGTGTTAGCCCGCCCTACCTCTAAGACAACCTCATTTGATTTCTCACCAACCATACTTTTGTTTTTGAACTTATATTTCTCATATGTTAATTTAGACCCTATTTATTAGTTTGATATTTCTCATATTGAAACTAAGCAGCGCGGGAATGAGACAGATCTGTTTCCGTTTTAGCTAAAGTAGCGGTAGACCAAGATAAAGGAAAGGCATACTCTGTATCGAACTATACATAACATAGGATGGTGTACAGGAGAGGGTAACTACGAGAATAGTGGGCAGGGTCCTAAGAGTTAAAGGCTTTAGTGTCAGCAGCGAAGGAAGGTGAAATACAAGTTTGTGAAAGCGGCTTGACATTTGATAGAAACAATAAGGCTTGGCACGTAACGGGGACACTAAGGCGGGCTTCCCTAGCTCCAAGGCCCATACTATTGATTAGCATTCTAAGACTCTGGATTCGGATCCTGCTCTACTACAACTTAGCCTCTATCCAAGTATCTCACAGCTTACTCGTATTCTTTAGCCCCTTTTGCTGGCTTCAGTATTTGACTTGTTCCTCGCATCCAGCCCACAAGAAGTTTAGACTATCGTGTCACACTAGAAGTCTGCTTTTCACCCTTTATTTCTTCAACAACTAAAAAGAAGAATTGAATCCGTGCTTCTAAGACCAGTCATCCCTACTAAAGAGTAATCCAATAGCACCCAACAACAGATGAACTATGGGCAAACTGTACTGAAAAAGATACTTGCCCTAGCGCTTCTCATAACCAACCTCGCAACAAGGGGATCGAACTAATCGGTATCAGAACAAGGCGCGAACAGCAGCTAACAGGGTTTAAATCACAGCTACCAAGGTAATAGCTCTAAACCGGGGCCTATAACAACTACTGCCAACCCCATAACATATTAGTACTTGTTTGGACGGAGAATAGGCTTAGATGAAGTAGTGGCAGAGCGAAAGCAGAGATACAGTTTACCGGTAGGGTAAGCGAGACTAAAACACCCAGCAACATAGGAAAGTAAGCCCGAGCTAAGGTGATATCGGCCCTAGTTTGGAGTTAAAGCTATTAGGGTAGTGTTTCAGTGAAAGCAATACAGGTATAGGGTGCGGGAGCCTTAAATGCTATAGCCTTGGTAGCCTTAAAGGCAAGAGTGCCAGTTCGGAGCTACTAATAGAAGTTCATAGAATAGGGAATAGTAGTCGACTAATCACTGACCCGGATCCTTAAGCTTGTTAGTAGACCTCGACTCAAAGCTAGTAAGATAGTATGTCTGCCCTTAGTCTGCCCTGAACCCAGCTTCTGTATCAAAGCCCTCTTTCTCTGAGTTTAGAGGAAAGGAAACCCCCCCGAGTAGGTCAAACAAAAGAATCACTCCATACACTCGCTACTTTAATAAGAAGAAATCATTCTTGGAGCTTCCTATAATATAAGAGGTGTGCAGTGCCTGCAATGGGAAGAAGAAAGAAGGGCAGGATATTTCTGATAGAAAAGCATACAAGGCTAGAGAAGCTAGTAATTGGACTCGTCGAGTTGTCCAGACAATGAAACGGATTTTGATCCATAAATGCGGTTTGATGCTTTTTAGCTTAGGTGTTTTTTTGATCCCGGCCCACAGGAAAGTCACTGTGTTTGATTGATCGAGGAAATAGAGCCTTTAGCTCGTAACTTCGCACGTGAATCAGTCTATATTTGTAGGGGATTATCCAATTAGCAACCCATCTCTTCTTTACTGTACTGGCATAACCTGTGAACTCGGGGCTGTTAAACAGAAAAGAATCCGACCTCGTCTTTGATTATTTGTATCCGCGTTGAATGCCCAACTATTAGCCTGGCCTGCTCACTCGCACCCTTGCTGGGCTGGAACAAACGGAGAGTTAATTACTATCCATTCCTATCTTCTTACTTTCAGATCCAAAGTTTATCCAATCTGGTTTTGTTCTCAGTTGACTTATAAAATGGGCGAGCTTACTTGCTTATTACAAACTATCTTTCTTTCCAAACTATCTGTCTTTCTTTTTGGGGAAAGTGGGTTTAGCCAAAACATCCTCTTTTGAGATACCTTCAAGAACGGCTGCTGATTAGGAGAAATCCCCGAGAATAGACGACGAAGCTAGCCTATTTGATAAGTTCGGGTACTTTAGAATATTTGACAACACCCCAAGATCACAAGGATGAAAGGTCACAAAGAGGCGCGCTTACGAAAGCCTTTCCCGAAATCCATTCTGGCAGCTCCACCGCCAACTGAAAATAGAGGAATTCCTGCTGCCCCTAGGAGAAAGGACTCACTATTGGAAATTATAAGTTCATCTCTATCTCTGGATTCGGCATAATCAATGGCACTAACCACACCAACATATGTTTTGGAAGGATCAATGGGTCCTCCCCTATTGTAGGACTGACTTTAGAGTGTGCGCTTTTGTTCAGGATAGTCAAGTGGTAGGGCTGGACTCGTCCTTGCCCCGTCTATCCACCATGGACCACAATCCAATCGCTATCGGTGAATTGAACTAACAATAAAAGTAAAGTTAGGCTGGGGTATAACATGCTCTAAGGAAAAAACAATCCTCATAAGAGTAAACGAGATCCCTCTAGCTAAGCTTTCCTTTCGGGGACATAAAGAAGTCGGGAAACCCTTGTTAAAGCCTTATGCTAATCGATCGAGATAGGCATCCCTTTTGCTCTTATCGGGAAAAGCAAACTAAGGAGAACCTATTCTACGGGGAATCTCTATAAAAAGAAATCCATCGGCATCGGTATACTCAGGTATACGTCGCTTCCACTCTATTGTTTATTGGGAGTCCCCCTAGACGTATACGACCTCTTGCTTCATGCACGGTGTTCTCTGCCCCACCTTATTTTAGGTCCCTTTTTCTTACCATTAGGAATAAGGCTTCTTGCCGGACTCTTTCTCCTTCTCAGGTCAACATAGAGTTTGTACCTAAGATTCCTCTGATGATTCGGCTTAATTAAAATAGAACTAGTTGCTCAGGTATAGGGAAGGGACCGAAGCATATATACTAAGATCGCGCAGAAGATAGATCCTCCCATCAGGCAACGGATGTCGGTCGGTACCCATGCACACCCTTACTCGCTCCGATTTAGAATAAAATACAGAACACGGCACTGAGAATCGTCCTGACTTTATTTTCTTTGACCCCCGTAAGCCAAGACTTGAATAGATGGAGTTCGCGGGCCAAGCAACTGCTCGAGTTATGAGCAAGTAAAGTGACCAGTGGATAAGTGACCAGTAGATAGATAGCGGGGATCTCCCCTCCTTTCTTTGCTGCCAGGAGAGAGGAATTGGATTGGGATCCAGGGCTTGTCTTGCTATCGGTTAATATATGGATAAATAATAAAAGTAATTCCATGCAATCGAGTAATATATGGATACCTAAAAAAGTCATTCTATGCTTTCGGGCTTATATCGCTAGGCATGGGCATGGGATCGGGTAAGGGTAAAGGGGCAGTAAAGAAGTTTGTAGATGTTGGTGCCGATATGTAGTAGTGTCGAGTGAATACCGAACAGGTCTATGTTCTTAGGCTCAAATACATAATCCGGACTCTTTCTTCGTTGATCTGATATCATTTCTCATTTATTACTTATATCATTTATTACTTAGGGAGTGGTTTGAGTCTTCATGGAGTTCTGTTCTTGGCCTCTTCTTTCGCCTGGGCCTTTTTCGGGACTGAAAGAATTACGTCTCTGTGTCTGTTAGGAAGGAAAGAAACTAGAAGAAATCTGGGGCTTCCCATTATGCATTTCTCTTTATCGCGGAAAATGATCTTTAGGGCTAGCTTTTTGTACGGGGGAAGACGATACTACCGCGTTCCTAAATGACGCTCTTGAATTACCCTTAAAAGCTGCTATTTGTCCTTACTTTTAAGATTTAAGAGACTTTTAGAGACCTCTGCACGTGCACCTTTTCGTATGTCGCCCTTATTAATTTAGAAAAGAAGCATTCATTGTATAGTGTAAACCTTTCGACCAACAAAAACAGTTCATGATGTTTATATCGATCTCCTAACTATGACTGGGGAACCGGGCCTTATTCATAAAGTTTACCATTTAACAGACGATGATATAAGACAAATACCCTCTTGAATGACCACGTGTAAAAACCTTGAGTGGCTGGAACAGTTTCATTCCTTGCTTGCTAAAGCCCCCTCTATCTCTTTGAGCCAGTAACCAGAGTAGTACTAAAGCGATGCACTGACTCAGCTCTTTATCGGGTATAGTAAGTAAAGAATATAAAGTAGATGACCCCACCCATAGAATATCTTCCCTCACCAACTCCTAGGGCTTTAGAAAGAGAATAAAGAGGCGGTATCACAGTCTCTTCGAGCGGGGCAGTGCATCAATCCTTCGATTTCACCCCGGAGAATATTAAGACAATTGTGGTTCGAGTCACCCCTGATAATATTCATAGATAATAGAATCTCCTTCGAGGTCACCTCTGAGAATATTAAGACAATTGTGGTTCGAGTCACCCCTGAGAATGAATATTAATAGAATATAAGATAATATAAGGAGAATCCCAGACAGGAGAGAACAATGGAAATTATCTTTGACTGAAATTGTCTGAAGAAGTCACTATATTGTAAGCTTTTCCGCTCGTAATGCTTGTAAACTATTTTACCTTGTCTACGCCACCGAATGCTTTTTGGAAGTATTTCCCAATCCTCTTTGGATGTCTTTGCTGGAGCACTAAGTAATTCCCAAGCCTCTTTCCTTTTTATGTCTTTGCTGGAGCACTAATATAGAACCTATTGTATCATCAAGTCCTTGGTAGTTGCGGGTCTCTTACTTTTAGGCTGTAGATGTATTCGGAGACTGACGCGAGTCGAGGTCGGCAAGTTAAGCTATTCCTGGTTTCAAGTCATTCTGAAAGAGTACCCCCGATCCCGCTCCTACTCGCTGGCGGATCTAATCCATATATCTTATTTCTTAATTCTATCTTATAGATATAGTAGCCTGAGTTAGCAGAGATGAGCCTGAGTTAGACTAGCTGTTACTTTGCAGACAAGTAAACATAGGAGTCAGGGTAAAGAGGATTGAAAAGAGGTGTGCAAGTCAACTACCGCAACACAACCACTTCTTTCTTACTCTCTCGAGCCAGTTTACCCTTCCTTCTACTTTGGTGATAAGATGTACCGACAATAAGTCTTGCTTGCAGCTAATACGCAGTGGTGGAGTCGACCGTACCTTATGGTCAAATCTTAGATCATATAGCAGTGCCGCTCTCTGGCCAATCAATCCTTGCCTTGCGTTATCCAAATGATTGTACCCTTACTTTACTTAAGCCCGTTGCATTAGCTTGCTCAGTCGGAGATCCTGCACTAAAAGAAATCCGGAGATACAGAGGTGCTGTACCCTAGCCGATCAGTACTCTCGTATAGAGAGAGACTCGCTCATAACGAGTTATAACCGCCGGGACTTGGTAATAATTCTAAAATAGACAACGTGCGAAATACTTACTTGGTAATAACCTTAGGACTTGCTCTTAACCTTAGGACTTGTTCATAACTTCGTTTTCCTTCTGAAGCTGATTATCCTATTTCTTATCCGACTGCTGATCTAGCTGACTCTACTAAAAGAAATGAATCCACAACTCTCGGGTAATTGAATCCTCCTCTCTCTATTACTTAGCTACAATACTTTCAGAACAGCTTGCAGCCGGCTTCTCACTTGTAGCTGACCTCCTACTAGAGATTCAAAAGTCAGTAAAGTCTCTTTGTTGAGTTAGATGAGCCTCATTCTTTTATAATGGAATTGAACTGTAACACAAACATACCTCGCGGGGAACTCTAATTATATGGATATAAGTAATCATTTCAATGGAATCTTGAGAGCACCAAGTATAGATCCAAGTAAATGCACTCCTTCCCGCTTCTACTCCAGCATCCGATTGTGGATACTTTCCCTGCACTGCTTCCACAACATCTTCTCTAGGTGCCAAGTCAACAACAAGATACCGAACTGCATCCTATGTTTCATCTGCTCCGGACTCTGGTCTCAACTCTCAAGTAATATTTTCCGAATGGGGGCCACTTGGTTAGTGACTTTTCTCTCTAATACCCTCTTGCTAATACCCTATGGCTCACTTTCATTCTTAATCCATTATGCGCGTACCCTATTCTGAATTCTGAATTTATATCTACTTATTGATAGATACTTCTTAATTTATATCTAATATATGTGCTATATGCGGTATGATATCTAATATATGTGCAATATGCGTACCCTGAGCCTAATTCTGATACAAGACCCCCAACTACTAATAATTATAAATGAGAAACTCCCCAGAGGTAAAAGAATGCAACTCACCGGACTAACTTTTCCGCTCGCTACCGCCCAAAACACATAACTTGTTCATAACTCGGTAGAACTCTCAGATACAGGACTTGGCGGTCTTACGTAGTTTATTGTTGAATGCTACTACTACGGAAGGTAGAAAACGGAGCTAGTGCCACTTAGATATTTGCTCCTGACTTCGGCTCCTATACCTGAATTCTGATCCTCTACTTCTGGCTCATCTCTTTGCACTATTTATCCTATACCTCTGGTTATTTAGTGAAACTTTCCTTACCTTACTCAACACTGTTGAAGAATATAGATTTGTGATGTAGGTAACCCAGCCCCTAAGGGTAGTACCGGGCCTTAGACCAAGCATTTAACTTAACCTATGCCTAAACAATGCAAGTAATCGAAGCGCACCATGAAAAGAAGATCGAGATAGACGATTCATATCATTGCTTGAGTCACTGATTCTCTCAGTTGGAACTAATTACTAATCAAAAAAGTCATGTAGAGATATCATAGGGTAAAAGCAGCACTGCCTTGTAGCCCGCTTTTCAACAATCAAAATCACAGTCGACTCAACTTGAGCTATCGAGAGTAAGTCGCAGCCTTTAGAGCTAGGATCAAAACAAAAGACAGCGAGCGAAACGAGGGCGGGTGAAGGAACCGGGGAGAGTCAATGAATCCTACCTATAACTTAAGAGCGGCAAAGAACACTTTGATTCTATATGCCATTAGTTAAAGCTGTCGTATACTGCAACTCTATCGAAAGATAAAAAGGATCCTGCCTCTTGCCAGCCTCAAGTATGTAATGCTAATGGTTCGGATACTTGCCCGGTCTGAGTCTATTCTATCTTAGGAAAGCTTCTATCGCGGTGCAAATCATGTGAGTACCACCAGAGGAAGTTCCTGCTCGTAGGCTAGATTCAAGCCATGATTCCAAATCAGTGGTCTCTGCCAGTGTGGAGTGTTGGGGATAGCTGGGTCTATATGTAGTGGTTGGGGTAGATAGACTCAATGTATAAAGCACAAATCGGAAATGGAAATGAGTTCCCCGACGAAATGCGATTACGGGCTAAGGATGGGACCGCCGGTCGAGAGGCAAATAGGAACGGGGTATGGCGCCCCATCTTGCAAGGAAGTCTTATCAAGTTATCCAAGAGAGAAGGCTTACAAACCGGATCTATGACTTCACCCCTTCTCTTTTCCCTTTTAAGCCCTTCTGGTTCAATGGAAGCTAGACCTAAAAACTAGACGACCACCTGATAGTAGAACATACACCAAAGCGTTTCGGGTTCGATTTATTATGCAGTTAGGAGTGGGGCGTGCTAGCGGGAAGTATGGTTATGAACATATATCAAGCCCTAAATAAACCATCTGATCCTTATCCTTACTTCACTGTACCTTAGCCTATATCTAAAGGATGAAACTCTAGCTCCCGGGGGGAGCAGGTAATTCTCGACTCCCCAAGCTTCAAAGCCTCTCCTATGGCTACTACTACCGGTATTCAACAAGAACTGGAACTGGGGATTAAACTTCAACTTGACCTGGACTTATAGTCGTTGCTTGGCCCCGAACCGCAACACCTCTACCTTTGGCTCTGTCAACTAATACAGTTATCTTCTTTCTGACTCTAGTAGTAACTTGTCCAGTTGCTTGGCCTAAGCTTGTTGAATGGAACTGCTGCCTATCAGACTGGAAATTTCCTGTAAGGATACCTTGTATTGGGATCCTAGTAGTTAGTATACAAATGAAACAAAGAAGTAAGAGCTCATCTCTCAGTAAGGGTTGGTTAAGTCAGAATAAAACTAAGAAGCCGGGATACTAGTACTTACGGGAATGTCAACCATAAAGTACGAATTTAACTAGCAAGTTGTAATTTACCATAGTAGGAGAAGTTGGCAAGGGCGGAATTGCACTAAAAAGTAGGGAATCAAAGGAATAATAAGTAATAGGCAAAAAATCATATTACTTAGGAGTATCAGATTGTAAACCTCGGGACAGTAAGACATCAATAAGAGATAAAGAATGTAGTAAGTGGACTTAATCGTTAACCTAGTAGGGGCAGGGGACAAGCTAATGATGAGAATAAAATCATTGTTAATAAGACCATAGCTCTAAACTCACTCTTCCCCGACTGAACCATCCAAATGCTCTCTTGGGCACCTTACCTATATCTCTTGGCTTTGGAGTCCATCTATTGATGCCAACTTCCAATGCTACGCTGACTCTTAAACCATCCCCCCAACTATAAGAATAGGCGCCTACTACTAAATTTAGAGAATTCAAACATTTCTCCTAACCCTTAACTAGTGCGCGACAAAACTCTAGCTTAGAGATGGGTCTTACGCCCATAGCTATCAAACCTATATTTTTTTCTCTGGTTTTTTGGGGGATTAATGCAGAATTGTATCTCTACTAATGAGAATGAAGACATAGCTTTAGTAACTAGAGTACGATCTAGTGCAGTATAAGACTCCGACTGGGGCCGCTAGGCATTGAAAGAACAAGTACGGGAATAGGATAAGGTAAATATGGACTCTAGGGCGGGATCATAAGAAAGAGTCAGAGTTAGGAGTTTGTGTCGATGATGGAATCTGTTATCTCTTTACATATGTTTGTTTCGTAGTAAGGCAGGGCGGACTGGTAGATAGGAAAGTGAGACTAAAAGCAAGTGGATAAGGGGCTAAGTTCCCAGTTCAATGTCCTAGTTTCATCCTTAGAAGCAATTGTTTAAGCCTAACTGTTAGCAGTAGAATTCCCCGTCTTGAGGGTTAGTATGAGACCTTAGTTCTCTTCTTATGAGTTCGATTCCCTTTCCTGCAGTTAAGTATTAGAGGCAGTGGTTTAAGTTGGAAAGCAAAGATCCGAATCAGCAGTGAAATCAGCTAGATAGTAGATAAGGGCCGAGCTCCCAGTTCAAGGTTGCTACTTATTCCTTGGATCCTGACTTTAGAATTTACCTCTGCTCCGTCCGTTAGTGAGTTCTTACTGTCTGTCTAGTAGTAGTCCGCTACCGCTGGCACTCTTTCTGCTTTTTTTAATCAAACAACAGTCTAAACAACAGCAAGTCGTTTTTCTCTTTTCTCTATTAATTCCCGAGGTACTCCCGAATGTGCGTTGACACTAACAGGTCGAGGGGCCGGGACAACAATAATAAATGTTCTCCCAGGGGATCCTTATTAAATGCGGTTAGGGCGCTCGGTCTCTAAGTAACACAGCTCATTCCTTATGTGGGGCGTAACTGCTCACAGTCTTTTCGCAGCATCGCACAGTCCGTAGTACTATATACTTATTTAAGAATAGAATCAGAAGAAAGGGAATTGCACAGGGCCCTAACGAGCTAGACGAAAAAAAGGGAACTACACCCTAAAAAAGGGAACTACACCCTAAAAAGGGGATCTAACCACGACTAACAAGCCCTACTCAACAGTAGCCACGCCTTATTTCCTGACTTGAGAACTAATCCTTATACCGTCCCCCTTGCAATCGGGCTAACAGCCCTTACTTTGATTCTACAACTAGGGTGGGCCTGCCGCTACTGAATCTAAGCATACCTCTCCCTTATCTAATTCCGTTATTCCTCACTATAGGGCTGCCTTTACTGCCTGGCATTCCTATGTCCCATTATAATAAGAAACTGCCCACTCAGCGGCTAAGGGGTCGATACTTTATACTCCACTTTTGGCTACTCAACTTGAACGATTAGGACTTTCTCCACTAATAAATATTTGAATGTTAAATGCTCAACTGCTAAAGTAAACGGTGTGAGTAATGTCGTATCAATTGGGCTGGGCGCTTAGACTTCACTTACTTATTCCCTTTGTCAGGGAAGATGCAATGCGAAAGTAATCCGTTTCTGTGCAACTTTAATCGTAATATGTATCCTATTCTACTTTCATCGTATAATAAGACATAATAGAATGATAAAATGCTGAAGTCAAGTCTCTCGTAACTCTCTATAGAAGTAATATGAATAAGGGTGTATAGAAATTCTATATTAATAACAAGAATACAGCTAATAACAATAAGACCTTAGCTCTAACCTAATTCTTTCACCACTACTAGCCTATGTGCTTTTTGGATGCTTATTCTTTTTGGTTTGAGTATAATACCCCTTTGTTGCTTGTTGAGTTCAATTCTCCCCGGGGGGCCTAAACACTCTTATTCTTAGACTAACAAACCTACATCCTGTTACTAATGGATTGAGTTCCGATACGACTTACTCGCCTGATTCCTGGTTGTGAGTTAAAGCCTCGTGCAGCCGCTCAAGTCTGTTTATCAGTAGCTGACATTCCTGTGAGTATTAGTTTAAGTTTGAAGCTAACAATCAAGAGTTAATACAAATAGAGAGTTAGTTTGAGACAAGCAAGTTAGGATCTAAATCAGAAGTGAAAAGAAGAAATCATTACTGTTAATACTGATTGATATAGTGGGGGGGAGCCTTTAAGGCAGTAGACCTATAGCAGTCGTTGGTGTACCAGGAGTTAGTAGTCGGGGAATTGGATAAAGCAGTGCCAGTATCATATGTCCTAGTTCAGTAGGTAGTAGTAGTAAAGTTCCTAGTGCAAGTACAGGTAGTAAAAGCCGGAGTTAGTGGATCACCTTTGCCTACAGTAATCATCCGTAGAAGAATTCATTGCAACAGCCAGATTTTAACCAATACCAATCATAATTAACTGACAGCAGCCCAAGCCTACTCAGTCACTTCAGAGCCCTACAACACGCCTACAAGACAAGAGATAAGCCTTATTACTTCCAGCAACCGAGCCCTACTTCATAGCTTCCGAGCCCTATTGCCTCTTCCACCTTAGCCTGATATTACGGATCTAAAATATTGATTTGTCCATTAAACTCCTATGTCCCCAATATAAGCTAACTAAATAATGAATGGAATAATAATAGAATCAAAGAGCAAAGAAAGGTAGGCCGAATCCACTAATACAGAAATATAGGAGTGAGACAAAGCCAGAGCTAGTAGTTGCTTTCGAGTTCTATTATTATAGTAGTTGTTAATAAGGTCTTATCAGATGGTTAATAAGGTCTTATCGGATAATCCTAAGAGTTGGTTTGTGATCTGGTGTATCAGAGCTCTCAGACTAAGGTAGTTGGGGCCTATGGCATTCTAAGACCTATAGTAGTAATAAAAGTATAGAGTGAGACAAAGAAGTCGGAACTCAATCCATTGGTATAAGAATGGGGTCTTGATTAAATCGATAATAATTGTACGAGTAACCGCCCGAACTGCTTGCAACTAACAAGGCTATATCTCTTGTGGGAGACTATGGAATTGACACACTGCCCAGCAACACTGTAACAGATACTATTAACTATTAGAATCGAACAGGTGTCCCACTATCCTTTAAATGGAAACTAGGGCTTTCCTGCCAGGCCAGGGAACTCACTCTTCTCTTACTTCCTATGAAGCCGGCCTTTACTAACTTTGAGACCCCTCTTATTATCCATATCAGACTCATCCTAGAGGACACAAATAAGTAATTGAGTCAATGTTATTTGATTTGATTCTCTGACTTCTGCTTCTGCTGTTCCGTATCTGGATACAGCACCATTCTATGTTGACAACTTGGGCAAAGGGCAATAAGCCCCGTCGTGAAGTGGTTTTGAGTTAAGGCCCTGTTAGAGCCCGGGTTCATTCTCTCCCTCTGGGTAACTTGTTCTTTCTTCTATTAGTGGATGCGCTACTATACATCGTACTCTAACTCACGATACTAATACGGATAACCCCCGTAGTCAAGGAATGGATAGCAAGCGCTAGGCGTAGGTATAATCAAAGTAAGTAGTTCCGGGTTCGGGTATTACCTAGTGGTGAGTTTGATTCTATAGTAAGTATCTGTGTTCTGATAGCATTAGGTTGATTCTTTTCATTACATGTAAGTCTTATTTCCCCCTGGAAGCATTCTTTATATTCTGAGTTGAATCACGTCACGAGAAGCGCTAGGAAAAGTCTGCAATGTAGAGTTACGCCTTGTTATGCATAGAGGTATCCTTATTAGTGTGGCAAGTTTTGTATCCTTACTTCTTAACTTCATTTTTCTTGGTAGTTATTTTATTCTTATATTAGTTATTTGTGTTCTTGGCCTGGCTAGTATTCGTTGCTGCTTGTCTACTTGTCGACGACTATTAGGCGTACTATTTGTTGGGGCTACTATTAGCATAGTTTACTTAGCCAGGTATCCTTGGTCTGTTGCTTGTTTGAGTTGGCTTCTTACTTATAAGGTAAAATCTGATACTGTGCTGGATCGTATCCGAACTCACTGCTACTGAAACGAAGAATGCAAGACTGCCAAGCGAACTCCCCTTTCTTAATCTTATACTGCACTACATCTTTTTATTTACTTCGCTACTTTCGCCCCCTTACCTTCCATTGCTTTACTTTCTAAGGGCCTTTGCTTTCCTTTCTAAAGACCTTCCTGCGTTCTCTGCTCTACCTTGCTGACTTTGGAACTGCTTACTCACCGGAGAGTCAATCCTTATATGTTCACTTGCATGCCAAGCCCTTACTTCATAGCTTCCGAGTCTACCCTCATAGCTTCCAAGTCTGACTTATTAACACAAGTCCTCAGATTCTTGCCTGCGAGTTCGAGTCTATCAATCCGGGAACTCAACTGCAAACTAAAAGACTAACCTTTACTCTTCAGCTCCTCAGCTAAGCTCTTTTATTAATAATGCCTTTAAGCACCGGTGGTGAACTTTGATTAATCTACCGCTCCTAACCATAACTCTGACTATCCTGGTTATCATTCTTTTATGTTATATTACTTACATTTAGAATATGATATATGGCATAGGGAGATAGAAGAAACCTATTGCTTACCGTACAAGTATAACTACTAAATGGAATGGAACTAAGAACTAGGACTTGCTCTACTGCCTTAACTCTGAACTACTATATGTAACACTTTCACTTGACATCTGGATCCTTACCTTATTGCTGATGATCCTTACTCACCTGTCTAAGGCTAGTAGCTACTAATATAAGAAAGGAGCCGCTGCTTTTAATACCTTAGCTCGGAACTAAGAATTGAGTTGGTGCCAACAGGACACTTACCTTACTAACCAGGAACGAACTACTGTCTAATAGAATGGAATTGCTAACAAGGTGGGGTTTGCTTTTTTTAACCCCTCGCCAGCCAGACTTTGAGTCGGGCATACAAGAATGGAACCCGACTAGCGCTACCCTAACTCTAAACCGGGAATGCAAATAGCACTTCCAAGGGGCTGAAAGCTAGGGCTGACAGGACTGAAACAGCTATCAATAAGAACCAAACGAACTACTACTAATAAAGAAGGAACACCGACACCCAGCCTTGCCTTACTCTTACTCTATAGAGCCCGCTCCTTACTATAACTCTTAAACTGGATTACTCGCATTCTTTCGTCAACACCGGAAGTACACTATGATATAGCGTATACAAATGGAATAAACCTATTGAAACCAAGTAGTATAAGAGAGGGTAGTTCATCATAATAGTAATAGTGACTTGGTGGCTAACAGGTTACCAAGTTTACAAGAATGGAAGGGCGACCTTGAGTTCAGTAGTTAAGGTATTGCTACCTTCTTATACGCATCGATTCATTTATTGTTAGCAGTGATTTAATCCTTGGAAGCTGGCAGACAAGCCACTCAAAAGAGAGAATTTAACTGGGAAGTAACCGAGCCTTACAAAGAATAGGCATCCGGGGACTCTAATAAGTCATGATTTAATTCCTAGGGTAGTAGCTCCGTTTTGGAGGTAGTAGTTAAAGGCCTAAGCTCCAAGTAAAGAAGCAAATACAGTAGCGGAAGTCCTGGAGACAGTATAGTTAGATTTGACTCCAGGGCAAGATGTGAGATCTATGATTTACTTCCCTTTCTATTGTTTATCGGAGCTCACCATCTACTCACCATCTAAAGCTGCCCTTAGTGTTTTTGCTTCAATCTCATAGGCACCAGTGTAATTCCCTGTTTGTGAGGTAGGTCTTGTGTTCGCACCAGTGTTTGTTTGAGTTCCGAGTAAGGGTATGAGAGGAACCCTTATATTGTAGGAGTTCGAGACTCAAAACAAGGAGAGGTACACTTAATCTATGGAAGTAAAGATCCGAATGAGTAGATGTATTGAAGCCAAGCCCCTATTTATAGGTTGGTTCCCCTTACTGTAAGTATTAGATGCATTCCCTTTTGGTAGTTAAGGTCTAGTGCGCCTAGGTTATATTCTCATATGCCTGAGTTCGAGCCTTGCTATAAGTGATTTGATTGCTAGTTAGTAGTCATGGAAGTGCAGAGTGTTGTTCCCAGAATATAGGAATTAAGGGAAAACTACGGAGTGCTAGTTAGGAGTCAACGACTTATATGGATTATATAGAGGAGTGGAGTAGAGGCCCAACACCGAAAACGTGGTAAATGAAGTAATAAGTATAAGAATTTGAGTTAGGAAATGAAGGTTGACCGCCTCGTCGCTAAGCAATGAAACGAAACGGCTGTGGGCTTAAACAAGTAAGGAGAAGACTAAGTAGGTCCATTAGGGATAATAAATACTTAAAGCAAGGAGTAGTGGGCTAGCGCTATCCTCTGATGGGAAAGACTTGAGCAAGGAGGTTCAGAGCGAGCAACAGAACACGCAAAATGCAAGTAAGTCATAGAAGAACGAGACAAGTAACTTACATTTCTGGTTTCGAATCTAGACCTTCGCCACCACATTATGTCTTCTTCCTACGCTCCTCCCTTACCTAGATCCAGTCTTCTACTAATGGAGGTTAATTCTCCTTCCCTCACACGATTAACCTGCCACTCCTAGGCGCTATCCAAACCTAAGTTTCTGTTACTCATGGATTTAGTTCCCACTTCTGCGTCTCATTTCTACTTTAGAGTTTTAAGTCCCTAGAGCCAGCTCAGGTCTTGTATTCTTTTACTTACTTGCTTCATTCTGACTTATTCAATTATGCCTTGCCTCTTTAAGGTTGTTTGATTCCTAAATTGATATTAAGTTGACTTATAAGAATAATAAAATGGATTAACTCATATTAGAATTGCTGGTATGTTTGCCTTTCGTTCTTTATTTAACCTTTGAGATTCTCTACTGGTTGTAAGTTTAGTGTAGTCAGTATCGGATTGGAACAGTGCACTAATGACTAACCCTGGAGACAATGGAACAGGCTACTCTCTAAGATAGAATGTACCTACTGCCTATAAGAGTAAAAAGCTCCCTAAATAATTCAACTTGTAGGGAAGGAATCCAATCACGACTACCCGGGCTTTCACTACAGATAAGAACTAAAAGCGGACCTGCCTCCTCCTCTTTAATTCTATAGGCTTTGTGGTGATCCCGAGACTTTAACCAATACGCATAAGGCTGATGCGTTTGCCGTTCCACCAATCCTGAAACCCCAAAAAGGTAAACTAAATAAATGAACTAGTGCCGGCAAGACCGTAGTGCATAACCTAGACTTACCCGACTGCTGATGAGAATGAAACTAATAAGTGGGAAAGTAAGAGAACAAACAAAACCACCGAACACAGGAACGAAAACAGGTATACGAACACAGGACTTGTGCTCATCCCGTGGCTTGGTCTAACGTAGTTGCTTGGCGATTGAAGCCCGTAATAGGTCAGCTCCATTCTATGTCTCACTTGGTTAAGCCTGGATACCCGACAAGAAAGTATAGCTAGGGCATTGCTTCAGCCTGTAACTACCTCCTCTCAGTCTCAGTAGCACCGGTTTGGTTCTTTGCTTTCGAGGGTAGCTAGGTTGATTCTTTGCCTTCTAATAGGCTCTCGGTAATTTGTTGGTTTTGAAGGCTTGTAGTTGTTGGTATCAGGCTTGGACTCTCTTGGGTGGTTATGTAACTCCCTTGGTTCGTTCTATCACTGCTCGGCTCAGCCTGGTTGGTGTGAGCTGCATTCTTTGACTACCTAGGTAAATTCTTAGTTTCCTACCACACGGTTGAATTCTAACTGCCCTGGCCTGGCTTTTAGGCTATTTGACTCTTGCCTTCCTGCTGAAAAGCCTTCTTTTTGATTTAAAAGTTCCATTCTGATTGGTATTGATTGAAGCCTACCTATGCTAGGATCCGTCTTGTTACCAACAGTTCCATGCTGTTACTTACCTGTTGCATTCTTGCACTCCTTTGTGTAAGTCTTAAGTAGCTATATCAGATGTAGCAGCCCTGGCTTTAAGGCTGTTTGTTGACTTGCCTTCCCTTTGCTTGCTTAGCTGTTAAATTCTTATACTTACTTGTGCAATTCTTAGGGGTTGTTTCTATTCTTAGTTTTTAGATTGGCGAGAAAGAGAACGAAGTGTTACTGATTTGATTCTATTACATCCCCTCGGCTGCTTTGGAGTTGTCATAGGCCTCTAAGCAAAGTGATAGCCCCTCGCCCAGTTTTATAGGCAAAAAAAGCAATGGAAAGCAGGTGTTATCTCTTCCTAGCCAATCACTTGAAAAACAGCTATGAGGGAAACACGAGAAAACCAAAAAAGAACCATTTCTCTGAGAGCCATAAAGGAGAACCAGAGGGGCAAGCTGCTCCTGCATGCACCATTTACTTCAGTTTTCCTCTTTACTTTCGGAAGTGGGGCTATTCTTTATAATTACTTCGCAGCTATTTCATTTCGATTCATGGAATAGGAATAAGTGCCGCTAGTCTTTAATTTAAGTTACTGAATCAGCTGTTTTGAAAGGTCGCCCTAGACAGATCATTGCTAAGAGCAGGGAAAGCGAATCAGGTGCTTTCATCCTATTCGTTTGATTATCTCCCGTCTGCCTTTCTGCTCGCATCAACTTCTTCTTATGCCTAACCACCTCCACGGGATTCCGCGAAGAAAGAGCTAGCAAAGACAACAACAAATTATTCGCTTCCTTTGATCACAGAAAAGAAATAATAAGTGACCTATAAGCCCTTCATTATGAAATGAGTGACCTATAATATAAGCCTTTATTATGAAATGAGTGACCTATAAGCCCTTCATTATGATTAGTAAGATGTGGCGGATAAGTATATAGATGCTAAACATATACCTGATGGATTCGAAGACTCGAGCTATCCCTCTACTAAAAAAAGATCCATAACCACTTGCCTAAAAGTGCTGGATTCATGAGCTTTACAGGCCGGAGACCCCTCCTCTTTTCTCGTCTCGGATGGGGCCTCCTGTCCTTATCCCGTCGCATAAGGAGTGTCTAAAGACAATGGTTGAGGTGTGGTATTTACTTGGAGGAAGTTCTATTCGAAGCCAGACAGATTTGGAAGAACGTTTTCAAGCCCCCAACCCTACCTACTAAAAAAGAGTGACCGGGAATTGTTTATCATCAACTACCCCTCTGGGTCAAAGAAGCAAAGCAGAAGTAATCATATTTAAGTGTCGCCAGTCTCGTTATCAAGGAATTCGTCAATGAAAAAACAAACTAATTAGAAATAGGGCCCTGGTCCACGCACCTTTACTTTAGTACGACACTGCATGTCAATGAAAGAGTCCTTTGAAGCACGATCAGGCCCTTATTACAATAAATCCATCCCCATCCCATCTCTTGATCGGGACTAGCGAACTGAAGGAACCGAAGCAAGCTCGAGAACTGAAGCAACTGTTTAGAATTAGAAAGAGTCAAGCGGTGGAAGAGCCCTTCGTTCATCTTCGAGAGATCTTTGCAAACCCATAGGAAAAAAAAGAAAGCAAAAGTCCGGTTTACTTACAACAAAATATTCCAGAAAAGACAAGGGGTCCGAAGGAAAGGAGAGAAATCGATTTTATTCACTGGGTGATGGTACGGTGCGCAGCCCACTCGGCTGGAAAGAGCTTGGTCACTTTTTTCCAAGGGTGCTTGGAGCCATTATGCAATGAATTCTATCGTATCGGTGTCGAGTCAAAGACCCTTCCCTCTGCTCCACTCGTATAACCCAAACGAAAGGCACAAGGAATAGGAAATCGGAGCTGGAGTAGCAGCAGCTGGTGTAGGAGCAGAAATAGCAGTAAAAGGATAAGGAATATAGGAACTCTCGATATCGAAATTGGAACTTTCACACTACACTCAAATAAAATAGTATTTTTCACTCAAATAAATAGTATTTGTCTTCTCTTCATAAGTCATTCAATGCTTGGCTTCCTTAATCAAAAGATTTCTAATAAATCGTATTCTCGTATTTTTTCCCCTTCCTGTATTGTTTTGTTGGCCCAAAGTCTCCTTTATTTTGTTGGATGGGGATCAGTGCGTAGTTAAGATCAGGTTTGCCCGGAAACACTTTATTGCTAGAACTTTGCTTTGTTGAAAGAAGTAAAGTAAGGCCTGTAGGGACTAGGGACCGGTTCGGGACATCAGTGGAATTCAGCATCTCGAAGTAATAGGTTATAGTAGGTTATGAGGTCCTTCTAACATTTAATGAGGAATAAGTCCGTGAGTAAGGGCCCGTCCCTCTAGCCTGGCTTGTTGTGAGTTACCGAAAACAAACAAACTGCCAGCCTTATTCCAATCCTTAACCGCTACTGTGAAAGCCGAGGTTGCAGAAGTGATGGAATGGCCACTTTCACGGATTTACATTCTTTCTTTCATATATTGATTTTTGAACTGATCATTCTGGATAAGATCTATAGGAAGGAGTGAGCACGGTAACCTAGACGGATGAAGCCGATTTTACAACATTGAGTTTCAAACTTCAAGCATAACTTCTTTTTCTTTATTAACGCAGCGGGTGTTGAGTTGAGCTATCTTTTCTTTAGAAGCGGCAGGAATAATCTTTGGAAGAAGCCTGTTTGGCCTTCGAAACCGAGCCAATTGAAACTATAACAGCACAGATGGCTTTTTGTTTGCCAACAATAAGTTTGAGATTGCACTTATTCGTTCATTTCAAGGCGTAAACATTGAAGATTGACTTCTCTGCGTTGCTATATCGAGCTGATTTGCTTACTGTGATGCCAACCGAATGCGGGACAGAATAGAGGAATGGATTCCGCAATTCACCAAGCAACTACTAATGACCGCCAAGACACTCAAAGACAACTAGAAACATCTTAGCACATAAACTGTTATGTTTGCTCTCTTACTCCCTATGTGTTCGGTGTCGCGGCAGGTGTTGTTTGAGGGCAAGCAACTACTAATGTTGTGCGCCTAGGAGTTCAAGCGGTAGTGAGCCTGAGTTAAAACGGTAGCGAGTTAAGGACTGCTTAGTTCAATTCTATCCCGCTAGGGAAGGGTTCCTAATCTTATACTCACTAGTTTCATTCCGTAACTACCTAGGTAAATTACGATCTCCTCCTCTACTCTAGATAGATGCACTGGCGAACACAGGACTTGCTTTTTCACTCCATTAGTGCTTCCTTGAAAGTACTGGCAAAGATGTCATTTACAAGTTAAGAACAAAGATGAGAAACTGGAATACCGATCCCCTTATATACAAGTGAACAGTTTAGGGCATTCCCTACTATATTAATTATTTCTCTTTAAAAAGGATAAAAGAAGTATGGTAACCACCCAAACACAAGCACTCTAACCTCTGAAGTAAGGTAACCACCCGGCCCTCCGCTGTTACTGAAATCTAGAATGAGGCTTGACCGCTTCGAGTTGAATACCGAGTTTACGGTTGACGAGTTGTGGCAATCAGAGAGTCAAGTTCTAGTCTAGGCGCCATCCCGAGTAGTAGGAGTGAAAGGCTTAACCGATGTTTGTAGTAGGAGTGAAAGGCTTAGCCAGGTGCTCAATTCAATAAGAGAGATATTCCATTCATACTTTGAGACAGGGATTAGAATTAGAGAATAGTACAAGGGACAGGTCTTCCACTCAGGTACTTCCACTAGGGTACTTCCACTCAGGTATTCTAATTAGATACAAGGCCCCGGTCTGAAACTCTTCAATTTACTTAAGGGAATAGAAGCTGGATCACCATCAGCAACTGGTATATTAAAAGCTAGCAGGCAAGCGGAGTATACAAAGGCAAGAACACCGAGTCACCAAAAATTCCATTCTTATCTTTTAGTAATCAACATACACTTGCATCTCCTCTTGCAACAGCCAAGACCATTCCTTACCTTAGCATTGCTTTCCATACTCATACTATTAAGAGTTTAGCTCCCCCGCTCCCTTATGATTAAGTGCCTTCGTCTGAGTTGCTAGTGGAATGATTTGCCAGTAGTGGAGAGTTTCTAGTTTCATTCTTGTTTGTTTAGTAGTTACTGCTTGGTTAGTTGTTGGCGCCTACTTGCTATTGTTTTAAGAATCCTACTTTATGGGGTTTGGGAGTTAGGTTAAGAAAGGAGAGTTCGGGTTAAGAAGAGGAATCCTGCTTTGAAGCGGGGAAGTCAATCAAGGGTAGCCATAAGTCTTATATAAGAGATGAGCCTTAGTTCAAAGAGACAGCCCTATAGTAAGTTGGGGAGTTATGAAAGTGTAGTTTTTAGTTGATAGTTTAATTCTTTGGTAAGCCAGCCCGTTCTTCTGTTTCCTCTCTTGGAGTGGAATTCTTATTAGTAGTGATAGAGAGGCCTTTCTAGTAAGTTGAATCTAACTCTAGTAGAGAGGTCGGGTGCAGAAGATGTTTTAGCGTGGTTAGTTGACAGAGCCTTAGTAGTTAGAGGTGTACCTCGGGTTTAGAGTTGCGGTAACTAACTTATACTTACTTGTTGAATGAAGCTAGTTGTCGACTTGGCTGGGGCGAGTTGAGTCTAGTAGTTCAGTTGGTAAGTCAACTCTCTTCTTAAAGGAAGGAGTTAGCGGTAAGGAAAGAAAGAATCCATGATTAAATACCAGAGGATAGGTCAGCAAGAGAAGCTATTCAAGTTGAGTTCGAGGTCAAGTATCAAGTGTTGTTGAAGAGTAGCTAGTTGTCTGCTTGCCCCTTCGTCTGAGTTGCTAGTGGAATTATGAGTGGAAAGTGAAAGCATCAATTGTTGGTTCGACCTTACCTTCATTAGTTGGTTGTCTCAGTTACTTATATATTGAATTAAACAAGTAAGTAATAGTAATAGAAAGGGTACTATAGGAGAGGCCAGGCCGGGGCATAATCTATTCCTTCCTGAACTTCACAAGTCGAGGCCTCTATAAGAAGTAGCAGAGTCCTGTGCCCTTAATGAAATGCCCTAAAGATATGGGCAAAAAATGCTGTATTTATCATCGCCAAGATGTTTTGAATTGGATTTCCCATCAAACGACTAAAGTGCTGTTCTAGTGCATTTGACACCCCTATCTGGACGGTTCCCTTCTTTATGGCGAGGCTAAAAGAGTTAATAAAGGAGAGTGCGAAGGAAGTAGATCAGAGAATTCATCAGCTGTTCTTAAGTCAGTAGCAAGCGGGTCTTCAATCAATAAAACAAAAGAAGTGGGTTCGGGTGTGTGGGTGTGGTTCTGGAAAGTTTGACTAGTGGGGTTAATCAATGAGGATGTAAGACAGTTGCTCTACCCGACCATCGGAAGAAACTTACTCATTAGCCAGAGGGGCTGAGGTCTACTTCCGTCTCGTCTTCCAGTCTTGTTCCAGAAGCATAAGCAACATAGCCAAGTCCTAATTAAGGTGTTTTACTTATTAACTTAGCACTGAGGCGAGGTAGGCAATAAAGTCATAAAGATAGGTCGGGTGCTAGGTAAGTGAGTGAAACTAGTCTAGATGCGGAGTTCAAAGAGCATAAGTTCAAGTCGAGTGTGAGTTGAAGACAGGTAGTACTTGGGCGTAGTAGCTTGGCTGTAGCAATCGGATCGGGGCTCCTAGTAGTAGAGCTATACTAATGAAAAGAATATAGTTTAACTACCTAAACTCTGCAATAGAATATAGTTTACTTAGCCACTATTGAATATAAGAATGCATTTGACTTACCACAATTTGTACACTGGTACCAGAATTAGGAGTGAAACTTGTCTAGTAGTTCCGTGGCGGCTGTTTTTGTTGAACTCTTGTCTTGCTCCTTAAGGTACTCGAAAGGTACTCGTGACTATAGGTTACTTGTCCTAGGAACACCAGTAATAAGAATCGATACCTCTTGGCAACCACTATAATGAATGGGGTAAGCAGTAATAGAATCCGCAGTGCCCCAGGAATAGAAGTATTTATTGGCAAGAAGTAGATGAGCCGAATTAAGTTAGATGAGATGTTCTAGTCCAGAGGATAGGCCCTTATAGTCAGTTGGCTGAGTGAAAGAAATCTATTATTGGAATGATTTGTTTACTGAATGAAAAGATAGGGTGAATTTACTTAGCTTCTTTTACTTACGAGGGGTTCTCGGCTTTACCTCGTGGGGGCAATCATCTAGTCTAGTTCCACTTCAATATAGGTTCGGTGCCCAAGAAGAGAATAGGATAAAGTGCTTGTGTGAAGCAAGTAGTCAATAGAGAGAAAAGAAGCTTCCATTTTAATTCTTTGAGGCTTTCATAGGGCACACGCAGAGGAGAGGCGAGGAAGCTATAAGTACTAAGATCAGAATGAAACCAGTCAGCACAGTAGACTAACGCGCAACATTAGTAGTTGCTTGTTGGCTTTGAAGCGGAGGAGCTGCCCTTAAGAGTTACATCGGGCCAAGCTTAGTTGTTAGTTGGCGCCTAGTTGCTCGGTCACTTAAGTAGTTTTCTGGGAAATACTTCATGTCATACGCCCAGCCCAATCAAGCTTCTAATTCCTTTGGAGCCTATAAAACATAGCTACTGGAGGATAAAGAGGAGAGGTGGAATTCATAGAGTGTTAGCAGAGGAGAATCAGAGGCATAAGAATGGAACCAAGACTATCCGGTATCAGAATGAGAATGGAGAGCTATTATACAGAATTTCACCCTTATTAGAATCCGTCAAAGAATTAATATAGTTCCCACGAACACAGGAAAGGCAACATAGGGCCATAAAAGGAGCTAGAACACCTCTTTTGTAGTTTCATTACAAATATGACATTGATTACTACCATTGGGGCAATAAAAGGAATTGATGCCTATAATCTTTAGGGTCGAAGAAAGGGTTTATACCGGCTTTGAGGCTAGGGAGAGATTATCTATGGAATAACGAAATTATAATGTAGTTATGCGCGAGTCTTGCCTTTGTAGCCAGGCAGAGGGGCGGGGTGAACTCAAAAGTAGGAATGAAAGAATTAGTTGACTACGGAAAGGCCTCTATCAAAAGTTGACTTATACTAGGCCCTTATTGGTTGTTTCGGGGAAATGATTAAGTGTGGCAAAGAGAAGAGAACAGATAGAGGTATAGTTGACGAACACTAGCGGCAGGCAAGAACTGGTATAGATGGGTTTGGCGCGAGGCAGGGACTGTTCGAGGAAAGAATTCACTACATCCGGCAGTAAGTCTAGTAGTAGCTTGTCTTACAGTACTACGGGTTGGTTTCTAAGATAAGAGACTGGTTCGGTGCTTTATCTGTCTACTTGCTATGTCTTTGTAGTCGGTACTTGCCTAGTAGCTTGGCAGTTGCCCTTAATTAAGTCGGTATCGGATAAGAGACAGAGGCTCAAGGCTAAATTAGTACTCGTTGCCAGCCCAGAACAGAAGAAATAATAGTAGTAGTGAAGAAACCAGTAAGTATAGCTACTAAGATAAGGCCAAGCAAAAGAATATCTTACCTATGACCAGAAAACCAAGAGACAGAGAATTTCACCAGTGAGTCAAAGGCCAAGCAACTAAGTAAGACTAAGGGCGGCAGGAGCTTAACTGTGCTCGATAGCTAATAGAATATGGTTTAATGAGTTATAAGCAAGTCCTGTTTCATGGCTTACGCGAGTCCTTATTGGCTTGGCTCTTCAGATGCTGACTCTTATAATGCTGCTGATGATGATCTACCCGTTACTTAGTTCCACTTAATCTTCTTGTGGCAAGTCAAGGAAAACGGGGGAAAAGTCAATACTTATTGATGATGGAGCAGATGAAGCTGCAATCGGTGGTGTTGTCGTTCTCAAAAGGGAAGCTGTGTCAAAGTAGAAATGAAAGTCAACTTGATCATGGTCTTCCTTAGCGCCCTGCTGCAAGTAGTTTAGAGAGTGAGGGTAAGAAGATAGTAGTACTGTGAGAGTGTGAGTTTCATCCGTTCTCCTATAATATAATATAATCGAAATGGAAAGGGTTTTCTTATACTTAGTGTCTACTGAGTCGGTATTGCTACTGTTGCTAAGGAGTCCAATCAATACTTGTTGCTACTTAGTAGCCCTTACTAGGCGAGGGTAGTTTACTGACTTGGAAGAAATGAAAAGAAATGGCCAAGACACTGCATGTTACGCGGCAGTCCCTTTTTATTGGTCAGTAGTAGTTAGTGGAATCCCAAACTCTAGTAGTGGTGGTGGAGATAAAGGTTCTTCTGTTCGAGGCAAGGAAGCCTATTAAGTACTGAAGTCTGGAATTGCTATCAAACCCAGGAAATGGAGTTTGGTGCTGTAGCTCCTAGTAGATACGAGTTGGGGCAAGAAGAGAAGAGAAAACGGAGGATAAGAATTAAGGTATATGAGCAAGAGGAGAGGCTTTGAAGCTAAGCTAGAAGTACTCTTTCTCACCTTGCTGTTTCATCTGTAGTAGTAGGAAGACCGGTCCCTTAGTTTTAGTATCTTATTAGTAGATCCCTTATTCTTCTGTACTAGATCTTATGATCGGAGAATTCCTACCTTATGTAAAGGAGCCGAGCCAGGAGTGTTAGTTTCAAGTAAGAGCCAAGCCGGAAAGCAACTACTAGGAGCCAGAGGCGAGGCAGAAGCACTAACAGAGTTGAGCTCGGGGTTAACACTTATTGTAGGTTAAGGGTTTCCAAGGGAAGAAATAGAATCCCCAGTGCCCCAGGCCAGTGAGAAAGTATGGTGAGAAGAGGTTGGCAGACAATCAGAATTGAGTTTACTTACCGGTCCTATACTCAAGAATGGAGTGGTAGAGTAGACTTAACACCTTAAGAATAGCTAAATAAACCAGAGCCAAGCAATGGCAGACATAGACTATAACCAGTGAATCCAAGCCTTAACCCGGTGCTACTAGGACTTAAACACCCTTTAATATGTTAGGTATTGGTACTAAGGCTGATGTGGTAGATGCTAGGTATTGGTTTGTAGCTGGGCAGACTGTAGCTAGGTAGCTAGGGTCTCTGAGCTAGTATGGGACTGATGCGGTGGCTGCTAGGTATGTCGCTAAGCCCACTGATTGCCCGTAAACTGGTTCTCTTTCCTTTAAGAATGGAGTTTTAAGTCTATTTACAAGCTTATATACCAAGTGCTAAACCAAGGCTATGTCAACTAATACTTATTGAAACTAACCTAACTCACGAGCACATAGCAAGTAGGAAAGCAGACAACTATCAACTATAAACTACTCATGAATAGCTTACCAAGCCGACCTCCACTCTGGCTCATCTCATCTCTTTGAACTCTTGCTACAGCCAAGCCCCTACTAGACTTAACCAGGGCAGCTAGGGCCCAGCTACTTATAAAACTTCTCTTCTCTTCTATTCCCGATTCTTAAGCACTAACTTACTTATATAAGAGAACAGATGAAGCTATAGATATGAAACAAGGTCTTCAACAAGAACCAGAACAGTACAAGCACCTGACCTAAACAAGGGCTACAATAACTAGCCTCTTGCTCTTAACTACTCGTATACTTGCTACCCGGGCTACTCTATCAGAATCGAGCTAACCCCCTCTTAGTACTTTAAATAGGTATACCTTGGCTGATTGGTAATATAACTACTACTACTTTGTGTGTCACTATCAGAGAATTTGGCATAGGTCTATCATTCTGACTTGAACTACTGAGTTGCCTTAGATGCAGAATATGGGTCACAGCAGGAAGATTCCACTCGGGATGAAACTAATTCCCCTATAGTAGTTTAAGAATAAAGTCAAGGCTTTGAAGCTGGGTTTCTTCTTTAAGTAGTAGGCTTGCTAGTAGGAGCAGCCCAGTTGTAGTAAGTCCTATAGAATCTGTATTAGTTGACTCCCCGATAGATGAGCCAGAGGTACAGGATAGAGGTGTTGGGGAAAGTATAGTTCTTGCCCAACCAGTAGAGTAGTCCAGAGTCCAGAGCCATAACTGTATTTGTTGCTAGTTGCCAGAGAAGAGCAAGTGGAAAGGGATGCGTCAAGTCAAGTTTCTCAGTTCATAGTTGCCAGCAGCTAGTTTAGATGAGCCAGAGAGAGAATCCGCAGTTAGAGGAAAGTGCTTTCGTTAAGTTATTGACCTTAGTTGAAGAGCTGTGTAATGAAAGTGGAAGAGCAAGTCACTCCTGTTGCGCGCCCTTATTGTAAGTTCCAGGGTACAACCAGTAAGAAGGAGAGTCCAGGCTACTGTCAGATAGATAGGAAGGTACTATAAAGAAAGTCGTATAACTCATATGCAAAGAAAAGAAGGCAGAAATACAACTAGTAAGAAGGAGGAAGGTATTAATTCTACGCTGATAAGATCTACTACGAAAGGTATCTATTCTTGTTACTGATATGAGTTATTTAACGGTGGAATTCTTTGACTCGGGTCGGGTAGGCTTGTGTCATTCCAATTGACTAGCTAACCTTTAGCGCTTTAGCTCTTAGTATTCTTTTATAGTATTCTTTTCTTATCCCTTATTCTTAGTAGTATTCTTCTCCCTTGTATTAGTGGAGTCCCTCGTCGAATTCGGTATACCTATACTCTGGCTACTCGGGAGGACGCCCATTATTAAAGATGGAAAGTCCGGGTTTGAGAGTTATAAACGAGTATTGTTTTCGCCTGTACGGGGTAGTCAATTAGGGAGTATCGGTTGGAAATGAATAAAGTCAAGGCTTTGTTGCTAGGGGCGTCAAGAGAATAAGTGTAGTTCGGGTCGGGCTTTCCCCTTGGAATAGAGTTAGGGTCGGGCCCATATAGTAAGTAGCAGAGTCAATTCCTAGCTTTGAAGCGCTAAGGCTAAGGCTGACTCTTGTTGTTGCTTGGCTCTGTTACTACTGAGTTAGGAGTGAAATAGGAGTGGAGAGTGGAGAGTTTAGAGCTTCATTCAATACCGCCAAGTCACTTACTTAAGAATGGAATTGTTATACAGAAGAGAAGAATGGAATTATTGTGAAGAGCCGAGCCAGTATAAAGTGGTAGTCCTGTGTTCGGGAGCTAACTAATTACAGGATAAAACTGAGGAGTGCAAGAAAGAAACAAGTGAGTTACAGACTATAGCTACATTCCCACCGATCCCCCGCATTGTTACTGTTCTGGTTCTTGCAAAGACGGATGCTTGGGCCTCTGATTCAGCAGTTAATAGAGTTATATCTGAGTTTAAGTTAGACTTATTAGTAGTTCCCTTATTCTTCTTTAAAGAATTCAACTCAGTAGGGGTGGTCTTCAACTCCGAAGCTCAAACAAAAGTAGTAGGGGCTGCTGGGCTGCTAAGTGAAAAGAGCTACTCCGGCCGGGGAAGTGGGTAGGCAAAGTAGACTCAGAATTGAGCTCTAACCTAGGAATACGGAATTACAGAATTGCACTCGTCAGTGGGAGTTACAGAATTTCACTCAGGAGCAAGAGCCTTAGCGGTCTCATAAGAAAGAAAGTCACTAATGAGTTAAAAGAGCCGAATGAAGGTATCAAACTTATTATCCCCAGGGGTTTAGTCAACAGAACTGGTTGTTGCTAAGGTTAACTTCTCACTACGGGCATTTGTAGCAGTTGCTTTGTTAGTCGTTACTTGCCTAGGAGTCAGATATTCTATTACAAGGGTCGGGTAGTTAACATCCTTTGTGGGTTCGGTTAGGGTGCCTTAATTCTTATCCTCTGCTCTGTTTTCTACCTTCATTCTGACTTGCTTCGGTATCAAAGCCTTTACTCTTTTCATTATTATTTATAGAAGTAGAGAGGTCGGGTTTATAGAAGTATAGAGGCCCCCTTATTGTAAGTTTCGCTAAGCAATAAATACTCCCGTTAGGTTTTACTCGGAACATTCCACAAGTAAAGTTATAGGATCAGAAGAATGATTAGAAGTCTCTCTCGGTGTTGGCGAAAGTACATCTGCCCTAAAGTCTATTTCTGTTCGAGTTGCATCTATAAGAGAAGATGCCAGATCCGGAGTCTAATAAAGATCAGGAACTTGAGTAGGAAAGAGGCTAACTTCTGATACTCCAAATAACATATACTATAATACTTTTGTCTTGTATAAGGAGTTAAGTCTGCTGCCCCTGTTCCAGTTCGAGGTTTTGAGTATAGAGAAGCTCTTGGGGTGCTCGCTGAAGTAAAGTATCTGTCTTGTCTGTTCGATCGGGAGATTGGTATTCCGGTTTCTAATTAGCATTTAGCAGGTTATAAAGAGTTAAGTCACTTCTTATACTATTTCACTCAGTAGTCTACTTCTTTTATGTCGTACTTCTATTCTATTCAATGTTGTGAGCATAAGAGAACTCCGTAAGCTAATGACAGGCTTTCAGCACCTTGCTTCTAGTCTTGCTGGAGCTGGATATGGATCAGAAGCTAGAACAGGATCAGCTCTAACTGCTTCCTTTACTTACTTTCGCACAGCATCTTTTTCTACTGTTTCTTTAAACCGTACAGCAACTGCATTAGCTTCAAAGCCAGTACTTTACTTTCTTCTTCTGAAGCACCACTTGGCCTACCTCTTTTCCGTGGTTACAGATTATACCTTGCCCCAAAAATCCTCTTTAGCTAGTGAATAAAGGAACCCTGCTTGCTCCTTATACCATACCTCTCTCTCCTCTTGCAACTACAAAAGAATATTCTTCCATTTACAAACATTATGTAACTTAGTTACCTCCTCACTCCGTCACTCAATCGGTCATCCATCCTGCCCTGTCCCTCGTTAGGCTCTTCAAATGCATTTCCGTCTAATATCTTTGCTTTGATTTCGAGTTCAACAAGCAGCGGCAACGAACAACGTTCCTAAGTGCGAAAAAGCTCACTAACGTACCCAACCGAAAACCAATATAGAAGCTAATGCACCCCAAAAGTCAGTAAGCTCCAGCACAACTCACTAACACGGAATCTTGATAGCCCCCCGAGCTGCGTTTTGAATATTACCCTTATATCTATATACGACAACTAAGGTAAGGGAAAGCCCACCGGCAAGCAGACAAACAGTGAACTAGGTCAATTCTTCCTTTCGAATTCAATTAGTCAAAGCAAGCTGTCAGAATTTAACTAGTAAGTAGCGGACCTACACAAAGAAGTTAGCCTACCTTTCCTTTCTCTTAGCTTCCACGCCTCTAACTCCTTTCCTTAGTTGCATCCAACAAGCTACTACGGTGGATAGGGGTTAGAAGGTACATCTATTATACAACACTAAACCAAGTAACATGAACACGGGACTTGCTATAAACTCTTACTAACGCGGAAGTAAGCTACAGGAGTATGGTTCGCTTGAGTCAGTTCAGTCGCGGTTCGGTGCTTTTGTTGTCGACTCTAAAGATGATGTTCAAACCTCCACCTCCAAATAAGGTAGAGCAGGAGCAGATGACGGATTAGATGAATCGCGCTACGGAAGCTCCTTATCTGAAATGAAAGGGACTGCTAGAGTGGAATCGTGAGATATTCAATGAAGTAGTTCTCACTTGATAGTTTAGGTCGAGGAATAATCTTCTAAGGGAGAGCCCAGATATAGAGCTAGGTAATCAGTAGCCGGAGCAGGAAAGTCTCTGTTGGCGCTTGTTCCATTCCCGGTTTCTTCTTTTGTGCTAACGCGAATTACTAGAAGGCCGGGTAAAGGTATTGTATTAGCTTTGAAGCAAAAGAGAAGTAGTTTGTTTACCAAGATCCATATGTATAATCAACCTTATTGGTATAATAAACCTTATTGGTGGAATCCACCCTATTGGTAGAATCTACTCTTTTTGGGGTTCGACAGCCTTTGATGCCCTAGCCCTACCTAAGTAAATCAGTATGGAGAGGTTAGAGTCGAGAAGCATAAGGAGGTGATCGGCCAAAGTCGATAAGATCAGAAGCTTTGCTTGTTAATGATGTTTCTGTTCGAGTGTTGTCTCCGAGATCAGATGGGGATGGAGATACTAAGCAATCAGATAGTGTGTGTGGGGTAATATTAGACTTTTCTATACGATCGATGCTATGAGCAAGCAGCGTCCTCCCGCTTATATAATGAAACTACTCCACTCGGTGTTGGCTGTCACTTAATCTTTCTCGTTGTTTAACCTATATGAACCAGAGCTTCTAGCTAATAAGTTTTCCTCGGCGCTAACGGAAAGGAGACGAGATCAGATGCGAGAGAAGGATCCACTTAATTAGCAGGAGAACGATGAGAAGCAGTTTCCAGAGGTCTGTCTATCTATTTAAGCTCAAATGCATTGCATTTAAAGAGCCGATAGGGTACCTCAATCAAAGCAGGATTTTCTTCTATAAGAATAGTTTCCCATGGCTTAGGCTTAAATCGAAAAGGAATCACCTGAATGTCCCGCTCTAGCAATTCCAGTTCTTGGCTTAGAGTATCTTTATGTTCGAGTTCTTTTCTTTTTTAATCAGTTAGAATTTAGAAAGATGAGCAAGTCCATTCCTGTTTGCTTTTCATTCAGAATTAGAGTTATAGTTCGGTGCTATAGTTAATGGTGCCGGTGCTCTAGTAGTTCGGTGCTATAGGTGTGTCTAGTAGTAGCTTGGCCAGGTTAAGGTATTGAATGAAACAATAAACTCTCAACTCCCTAGCGCATTCTAAGTAAAAAGCAAGTATGTATTAGTAGTGAAAGATCGTACCTTATTCGTTGTAACTAATCCGATTGCAAGTAAAACTTGACTAGATAATTGAACTAAACTTGAATAACAGACCTCCACTCAAGCGAGAACCCCGACCACATCTATTCTAATGAGACCACCCTGAGGCGCGGCAACCCCTCTAGGCACTAGGTGTGGGTTAGTTACCGATTCCATCTACACCCTCATTGCTTAGCACATGGGTGAGACTACTTTACTTGCTTAATTTACTACAGTAGTAGCTTGGTTGCTCCTCTAAGAATTGAGTTTACTTACCTATCCTCTGGTATTGTATAAGAGTATTTGCTTGCCGGATAGCAAAGCAGACTTCCTCTGGCTCTTTCTACTCTTTCTCCTTTCTGGCTACTATTACTATGGCAACTAATACTTCATGAAAGCTTTAATCTCCGGGACGGGCAAGTCTCTAAGTAAGTCAATTATCTTTCCCTACTCTTTTAGTCTAGTACAAGTCCCTTTCCCTACTCTTTTAGTCTAGTGTATGCTTGGTGGCTTAAACTTAGATAAAGAGGCCTTCCTCGGCACAGTCTACTTGGCACAGTCTAAGGAATCCTACATCTAACTCAAAGCAAATAAAGTTGATGTTTCCCCGAACTGCTTCATATGTTTCTACGGCTTCTTTTACAGATCAGGCTTTTGCCTATAATTCTATATACGATTTCAGTTAAGCGCCAACCAACCCATCTTTCTTGTTTAGAATCATCTGCAACAGAATAAAGTACTACACTGGCTCGGTTAAAGTCGAGTTTCAAGAAAGAAGCATTATAAGTTAATCGAAGTAAAGTGCGTAAGGAGAGGGTGCATCTGTCCATTCTTATTTGTGTTTGAATCGTCCCAAGATATAGTTGACTCGGCCCAAGACTCCGTATCAGCATCAGAGTTACTATTGCACGGAAGGATCAAAGAAAGTTGGTGCGAATACAGGACTACAAAATAGGGTGTTTTACTTCAAGTTGAATCCCCAGTTCCGTAGCATCATTACTAGTTTCAGTAGTCGAATGGCCAGTTCGAGTCAGGTTAAGGCACACAAGTTCAAGAGTGAAAAATATGGGTTTACACGGTCTACAGAATATGAGTTTAGTCTATTTCTGTTCGAGTTAAGTATAAAAGATCTTCAGCAACAAGCAGTCGAGTTAAGTATAAAAGATCTTCAGCAACAAGCAGGAAAGGCAGAGTATAAAGATGTATAGGTTAAGGGTATCACATTTTGAGTTATTCTAGAGGGTCTCGCAGGTATCTAAATTTGAGTAATTCGAGATATAGAATTAAATGATTAGGCTCCCTCGGTCCTCTACGCAACAAGACCACTATAATCAATGGTCAGTGAAATCTCATTCTGTGCTAATGAGCAAAAGAATACGCCTTACATTTAAAGTTTTCTCTGTGCTCGAAAGATCAGTATTTGTTGACTTCAGCTAAAGGATCTGAGGGGAGGTGGTAAGTTTAAAGTATCCAGTTCCCGATGACGAAGACGAAAACAGGAGCAGAATAGACTGTTTTAAGGAGTAGCGGGAACTCTAAATAGTTGGTTCTTAACTTCCAGTAGAGGCAGGCCGGGCGCTAAGTCGGCTAATCGGCTAATGCAAGTTCTAAAGGTATTGGGCATAGATACATAAGGGTAATATTAAATAAATCCTGTTTTCTTTAATTCCATTCTGAAGTAGTTGTTGTGCTTGGTGGAATTGTTGAACTTATCAGGGAGGGGAGATACAGCGAGAGCCAAACTCAGGATACTTACCTGAAATACTCATATCCTCAAAAAACCACTTTCTTTCTTTCTTATTCCCCGGCACACCAAGGGGCGGATTGAACTTACACATTATAGATATTAGTAACACTAACTAACGCTGGTTGTTTATTCGAGCTAAAACCAGAAGCAGGAGAACCACTTGTTGCTGACCCGAAATATGAAGTTTGAAAGTAGAACATCAATTTCTTAACGATAACTTTCGTCGCCTTAACTTGAAATTGGAACTGGATGAGCTAAAGCCTTATACACAAGCACAATAACCTCTCCTAGCTTTTGGCAAGGGGGAAGATGAAAGCAACGGTGCAAGAAAATAAACGGATTGGGAAAGAATTATATGACAGGCCAGTTCATCTCCATACTCACTGCGTATTCTCGGCTAATATCATAGTCTCCCCCACTTCTTATTCATAAAGTAATCATAGTCTCCCCCACTTCTTATTAATAAAGTATATTTCATATGAATGGATCTGGATCTGCCCAAGCTAAGTTCATTGTTTGCTTCTTTCTAGCCCTTGCTTTAATCATTGAATTATATACACCTATTATAGAAAGAAGGTCACTTTAACTAGAAATACTCTCCGGGACAACACACACCTCTTATCTTAGCGCCAACCTCTTATCTTAGCGCCAACCCTCCGATCTGAGCGCCCGCGTTAAAGAATTATTGCCCTTCCTTCGGTGTATAGGGTTCGAGTCCCGAGCAACACATACTCCAAATTTGGAAAGAAAGATTTATTGGTTGACATTGCCATATAAGCCATGCTATACTGTTAAATAACAAGCGCTTTATATTATCTATCTCATTCTAGTTATAGTTAATACGTGTGCTTGGGAGTCCTTAATAATGGGGAATAAACCAAGATCTTACCATGACTGCCATTTTAGAGAGACGCGAAAGTGGGTCGCTTCTGCTACGCACATTGAAAACCGTCTTTACATTCATTGGGTGGTTCGGTGTTTTGATGATCCCTACCTTATTGACCGCAACGCAACCGTTGTATTGAAGATAGCCTTCATTGCTGCTCTCCTCCTGTATATATTGATGTATGGTATTCGTTAACCTGTTTCTCGTTCTATACCTTTCATAGAAATATTATTCTCTCTGGTTAGTTAGTGCTATTATTCCTACTTATCTGACTCTGCTATAGGTTTACGCCCCTATCCGGGAAGCAAGCTGCATCTGTGTTGAGTGGTTATAAAATGGCGGTCCCTTAGAAGCTAATTGTTTTACACTTATTACTTGGTGTAGCTTATTACATGGGTCCTGAGTTGCCGTTTCAATATAGGTATGCGTCCTTGGATTGCTGTTGCATATGATGCTCGTTGCTACTGCAGTTTTCTTGATCGACCCTATTTATTCTATTAGTCAAGGATGTTTCTCTGACGATATGCCTTTAGGAATACAGATGGTATGCCTTTAGGAATATCTGGTACTTTCAACTTCATGATTGTATTACTGGCAGAACACAACATCCTTATGCATCTATTTCACATGTTAGGTGTAGCTCTGGTGTATTCGGCCCTAGTACTATGCATGGTTCCTTGGTCAACTCTTGTTTAATCAGGGAAACCACTGAAAACGAATCCGCGTTAGCAAGTGACTGATTCGGTAAAGAGTAAGATACTTTACAATATAGTATTGTAGCTGCTCATGGCATGGTTATTTAAGCCGATTGATCTGCCAATATGCTAGTTTCAACAACTCTACTTCTTGACATTTCTTCTTGGCTGCTTGGCATGGCCTACAACATCTTTCAACCGAACGAACAAGCTACGCCGATTCTCTAACCCGTTTAACTCAGTAAGTGTTAGAAGCTACGTGGGCTAAGCATTCTTTATTCTATTGTAGACAACAAAAGCACCCAATGAGACTCAACTAATCAAATCAATATAGATAGACTCAACTAATCAAATCAATAGAGATTACTGCTTAGGGACACTTTATAGAAAGAAGTCACCAAACTGATTACACATTATTAAATCATAACGAAACTCCTCTGTCTCTCTTTCCTGTTCTGGGTACGCTTATTCACGGTGCCTATGCCTCTGTCCTGAATGTAATGTGTATAGGGTTGGTTCCTCACTCAAGTACTATACTATAGATTATTGACTAAAGCTTGTTCCTCTGCTTGCTCAATCGATAATGGGGAATCTTTCTCGACTATCTCTTAGCTGTTTAGGAATCAAATACGGGGTTGGTTTCATGCGATTGAAATGAAAGCGGAGAAAGAAGGTGCTACGCATTTAGGCCACGGTAGCAAGTGTTCTTAAGGAGCTGTTAGACTCATATCAAAGGCTCTCTCTTCTTTACCACGAAGGGCTTAGTTAGCTATGGAATCAGAAGCAACTCCGGGCAGATGGGATGCCCCGTAATCAGGCTTATGCAACTCGAGCCCAACAGAGGAAGATGTGGTTTTCAATCAGAATATTCATTTCTTGTTAGTATTGAAACGAAATCTCTGAAAATAGCCTCTTGTTCTTGCTGCCCCTCTGGGTTTGCTAGAATAGATAGTGCCGCTCTTTGCTAGGACTAGTAACTTTAGGAGAATGCTTTTTAAATTGAATTGCCTGTGCACATGAATATGTATCCAGTTTGCCTTAGTGCAGAGAGGAGCTTAAGGTGTTCTCTCTAAAGTGCTGTTGCTGCAATAGAAGGAAAGGAGGAGCTATTTCATCTGGTCTTTCGGAATCAAATGCACATTCATTCATAGGGCTTAGAACATTAACTCATGGCTAGCTTTCCCGTGGCGAGTTAGTCCACAGCTATGGAATTAGCTCAGAGGGGACAAAGAATATAATGTTTTCTTTCCCTGTTAGCCTTTCACTGGGGTGCACTCTTTCTTATCAATTGAATCAATAGTTAACATATCCACGCACATATATCATTGACGATGCTTTCTTTTAGTTATTAGAAAGTTGCCTTACTCCTGACTTTCCATTAACTCATTCTCACTACCTTATACTTGAATCTAAATTGACTTGATTTGCTTGTTTGTTCATTCACTTACATATAATAATACAATAGTTACACATTAGCTTCAAAAAATACAATCATTAATTAACTTAACGAGCAATAAGATAAGAAAGAAACAATAAACATGGGAATCAACATCGGCACCATAGCTCTTATCGTGAAGCGAGAAACAGGTTTGCACCAATCACAATGAAACAATAGAATATGAATCACCCAGTGGGGGGGCTTGAATAAAGCTTGCCTGGCAGTAAAAGTAATAATAGGGAAGTTTACTCAACATCGGCACAACAGATCTATACGTTCAATCAAATAGAGAAAAAGTTGAGCGCGTCAGTGCCGCTACACTCTTTCAGTGCGGTAGTGTAGTTCTCTCACCAGGTAGTAAATCCTTATAGCTGCCTTTGTATGCCAAGCGTGTTCGCTTCAACACCCTTTCGTTAAGCTCTTTCCCCCTGTAAGCAAGCATCCTATTTAAAGGATTCTAAGGAAAATCTCTGACTTATTGTTGTGGATAGTTTCCAACTCAAAGCAAGCGTATAAGCACCCCATTTTAAAAGGAAGGATTAGATGTAATCTTATTGTTGTGTAGACAGTTTTTCCAACTCAAAGCGTATAGAGTTAACATCTCTTTTTATATGCGTATAGAGTTAACCTTCATAACTTGTTGAAACCTAACTTATGATCTCTTCCTACTCGAGCTTCTATGGCGAAAACGAACTTGTTGACTTTATCCGTGCTTTCCCAGTCGCTGGAACAGCTACTCGCCAGAACACCTATGATGGTAGTAAGGTTAGCATCCCGCAACAACAAGAAGCATTAGCGCGCAACAATAAGTAAGCTAACACACAAGGCAAGGAAGGGGAGGGAGGCTTTTCAAAGAATTAAGCAATCTTAGACATATATAAATATGATGAACAACACTGTTTTGCTTCCCTTAAGTTATAATGGGTGCACCCCAGAAAGTAAGCTAATTAGAGGCATCCCAGAAAGTCAGCTAATGCATCTTAGGCTTGCGCAACGGTTAACTCACTACAGACTTTGATTTAATAACTCCCGTCCGTTAGCACTTTGTCTATTTGCCCTTCTTTGTTCTCTGACTTGTTTATTGGTTTTCCTTACTATAAGGATAGGATCTTTATATGAGCAGCCTTACCCTATGCTTTGTATGCCTTACCCTATGCTTTGTATATAAAATGAGATGAGTATTTGACCTCATGTCCTTGCCTTCTTGTCTCATGTCCTTGTCTTCTGGTTTGAGTATACTAGTTTGTTCCGTTGCTAGTTCGCATATGATAGCATATGGGCTTTGCTTCTGCACCTATACAACATGTTTACGCTGTTCCCTTGCTTGTTGAACTAAAGCCTTTCTCTTTACCTTGTTTCAAATCATCTACGAGCTTAGAGATCACTTTATTGATTTATTTCTTTCCCCGCTTGCTTCCTTGAGAACTGGAACATTCCTACTTTCATTATCTCCTATATAAGCTTATATAAGAGAACAGAAGGTCAGTTATTCTTATTGGACTACCGGGATCAAGACTAACTTACCCGGTGAGGCTCCAGAACACAGGACTTGTAATAAAAAAGTCGATGTCTGCCGTTGCTTGGCGTCTAGTAGTTACTTGGCGGAGAGGAAAGTGAAGCCTAATAGATCTGGTGAAGTCAGATTTCTATTTCTATTAAGGAGAGTTAGGTTTTAACCCAAGGATCCATATCGGTATATAAAGAATCAAAAGTGTGTGTTATAGACCGAGAACAAGAGGAGCAATAGACTTGGATAGGACCCCACCCACTCCACTTTTTAAGAAACCCGGTGTACGCTTTTACTCTTTAGCTACACAGTAGTCGTTGCTTGGCCAGAGAATGTGTCTTCAGGTTGACCTGATGAAGCATATGAAACATTTTCTCATTGCTACCTCTTCAACTGCCTCAATCAGATGGGCTTTTTCGAAGACTTCCTCAAATGGATCAAAGAATGTGTAGAAACAGCCTCCTATGCAGTTAACGTTAATAGGACTTACTATGGGAATGGAAGAGTCCAAAGGAGATTGCGTCAAGGACTATCACCCTATCTTTTCTCAGTGGCGATTTCAAGGGTTCTCTATACTTCTCTATAAGGATATTGGGGAATCGAGCCTCATTGAAATCCAAGGGGAGGCGGTGTCCTACCTTCTCTATGCGGATGATCTCATGGTGTTCGTAAGAGCCAACACCAAACCTGCAAAACCCAAACCTATAAGCTATTTTGATTAAGTTCGACAAAATATAGGGCATACCAATGAAAAGCAAAGTGGTAAATGCAAACTATTATTCTCGGGATCATGTTATAATGACTGACTTGGGAACCTACATCAAAAATATTATAAACTTACCGACAGGTTCTATACCTATACGATACCTCGGGCTGCCACTTTCTATTGGACAGCTATCAACTGCTATGTACGAACCGCTAATCTCCAAAATAAATAAGCAAGAGTATATCTCTCTCTTACGAGGGTAGATCGGACAAAAGAAGTTATTAATGCCTTTCATGTTTTCTGGACCGTGCCCTTTCCGCTGCCCATCTCGGTTATTCAACACATCAAAGCCTTATGCAGATATTTTCTCTTTTAAAAGGATACCACGAAAAAAAGGATCCACACAGTAGCTTGGGACCATATTTGATTTGCAAACCTTTAAATAAGGGTTCATTGTATCTGATCAGGAAAATCTTAGATTGAAAACTCGAATTAATGATGAAATTGTGTTTACAGGTTGCTTGCTCCCAGTTGTTTTGGAACAGGTGGGTTAGCAGCAAACTCATTACTTAAGTGCAGATCGAATGGGGAAACTCCAAATTACCACAAGCTGTTCGTAGAGTTGGCGCTCCATCCTTAAGACTAGAACGAATGCCAAAAGATGCATTCTCCTTGAAGTTGGTAAGAATAGTGCTGCTATGTTTTGGGGGGATCCGTGGTCATCAAAGGGTTACTTGATTCACGTCTATGGTGTGAAGCCACGGCTATTACTGGTATCCCAGCTCATGCCTCTATAGCTTACGTTGGGCTAACGATAGTTTGCTGGGCAGGTGAGCCTATCTTTCTCCACGGAGGGAAGTCGATAAAACTATTTTGAAGCCTGGGGCCTCGGGCATTTTCTCTTTGAAAACTAACTACTTGGAACTCATTAGAAGCCAGGCCAAGCAACGTTGTAAGTAGCGCTAAAGGGAACTCGAACAGCATCTCTTCTATTTACTTTAACTAGATAGTTGTAGATGAGCAAGAGGTAGAGGATCAGAGGAGAGTTAGAAGAGCAAGAGGTATAGGAAGAGAGGTATAACGAATTCAGTTCATAGTTGCCAGCAGCTAGTTTAGATGAGCAAGAGGTAGAGGATATCAGAGTTTAGGTAAATCCTCTTACTCTAGATATTATATGTTTATTAGCGGTATTAGCGGTAAGTAAACTAGTTCGATAGGTTGATGACTAATTCTTATCGGAGTAGCTTTTGTTGTAGTAGCTTGTCTATTTGTAGTTACTTGTCGGATACCTAACAGCTTAATATCTTCACTTCTATTCTTTAAAATTCATTATTGGGTTCCCGAACACTTATCTGGCTTTACCTTTATTGTCGTATATGGAATAGATGCAGTTCGAGTTTTCTCTTATAAAGAAAGAAGAAGATGATCTCAATAAAGAAGAGGAAGACTGCCCTTGACTATTAATTGGGTCTGTTATTCCAGTTGTTTTCTTTCCCCTTAATTTAGAGTGGTCCAAGTCGTTAATGTGAGGATGCAAGCGCTTTCGGGTCTGTAAACGTAGACGTAGTTGCGAAAGGGAACAGGTCTTATTCTAGGTTTAAATATGCATCATAATGGGGTTTCTTAGTTTCAATGATCTATTTGCCATTAGCAGAGTGGAACATAGCTTAAACAACGAGGGCTCAGCTCCTGTTATGAGCAAGTCGGACCGCTTCTTAGTATTAGTTGTTAGACCTTTACTTAATAGGAGTTTTGGTAAGTGACTTCTTATACTATCTTGTCTGCTTGCTTTGAGTAAGAATAGGAATAAGTTCTGGTTTTGTCCACTTGCTGGAAAAGAAGCTGTTAGGTCACTTTATTCTATATCAGGTGTAAGAAAGTCGATACTGAATTGAATACTTTTAATGGAGAATACAAGAGAAGAGTGATTCTGTTGTAGCTCCTTGTCGTTCCGTTCCAATCGAGCCCTATTAAAGAATAGAATATAGCATTACCACAACAAATAGAATTTTGTAACTAAACAGATTGCCATATTTCCCTTACTTTGATTATGTCCCAACTCAATAAGGCCCAGTCCTATAACTTGGCATAAAGGACTATTAATCTGGGTGAAACGCCCCGAGCTAAGTAAGCACCCGGGGAAGAGAATAAGCCTTAGTACTACTTGCTACAACTAACGCACAAGGTTAAAAAGAGCTCGCTAACTCCGTAGCTTGTTTCTCGTAAGCGCAGATAAGATTTGATCTCTTCTTTAGTAGTAGGGCAGTAAATAAATAAATACACAGCACAAGCAACGTCTGCAGCTTCCTTTTTCATGGCTGATTCTCTGGCTTCATATCTTTCAACTGTTCCTTCTTTAGCCTCTGATTCCAGAGTAGAATTTCCTTGCACCCGAAGGCATAGAGCCAAGCAACAGTACTAGAGCAAGTTAAAGGCGAACACTGGACTTGAAGTCAACTAATGCAGAGCTACAAATACTTATGAAACAGGACTACAACAACAGGCTCGGCTCTGTCAACTATTCACTTAATTCGGCTAATCCCTCTCTGTCTCCTCTACCTCTGCTGGCTACTGTCATGAGGCTCAGTTGTTTGTCCCGTTGCTTGGTCGACAGCGAGCACATAACTCGTTATAACTCATTAAAGAACGTATTTTTTATAGTCTGTTATTCTCTATGTTTTTGTAGTAGTGTCTTGGCTCTTTTCTTTGATGCGCGGCTCTATCTTCTTTTATTTGATGCGCTTACCCTTAGTTTGCTAGTGAGGCTTAGGTAAGGAAAGATGCTTTAGTTAGCTAGCAGGGCTTAGTTCGTTTTTCTTTGATGCTTACCCTCGCTAGGCTTAGTTTGTTTTTCTTTGATGCTTACCCTCGCTAGGCTTAGTTCGTTTTTTCTTTGATGCTTACCCTCCGTTTGCTGGGTGTTTTTTGACTTTTCAAGAGTGTTTTTCTCAAAGGTTAGATTCTCTCAAGAGTGTTTTTCTCAAAGGTTAGATTCTCTCCTCTTTAAATAGCCTGTGAGAATGCCAGTGCCAAACTATTCTGTCCTGATCATAGCAGTAATAAGGATGGATAAAGGGTGTCAGAGGGCAAAGCATAAATAGCAATTTTACCAGTAATAAAGTCATAAGTAAGGGTCGGTCGATGAAATTTAGGTATAGTTTTAAACAAGGCAAGGATGGATTCTTCCTCGTTCTACGAAAGAATGCCAGTCTATATTCGTTTTCTTTTCACGCTGAAAAACTTTTAAGTCAGTAACAGTGGGGTCAAGGGAAAGGAGAGCTCAAAGCTAAATGGGCTACGTAGATTAGATCCGTCTTCCTGTTTTCTGTGGTGGGGGAATCCAGTCGAAGCAAGGCCTCCGACCGGCCCCTGTAGTCAGAGTGCATACAAATAAGGAAAGGAATCCTTAGAAGTAAGTACACCAGGTTCAATTACATCCCTTCCTATATTCCTATATGGTATAACTCGAGTTCAACCCCTATATCTAAGATAGAATGTTGCATCCCTTTCCCATTTCTATTTATTTGATTTGAGGCTAAAGGAAGAGGCAAGATGGGGCTGGCGCATCCGGCTAAATCCCTCGTGTTTCAAACTTGATTCAATACAAACGCTTGATTCTCTTTTGAATATGGCAATTCTAACCTAACCGATGGTGCAGATCAAGGACGACCATAAGCTACAGTTACAGACTCCATATCGAATCATGGGTCTCATACCTTCAGCTCTAAGAGCGCGAGTGGGAGGCATCTTTCACCGAACCTGCACTCTCCCGTACAATGCTACTTTTGCTTTGCAACGCGGTTAGATTAAATTTCCGTTGAACTAGAATTCTACTCGTTAACCTAACCCAATAATCAAAACTCTCCTGCGCGGAGGACATACTAGAAAGGGCTTATGGGTGGGATCTAGGGGAATCGAAATCCAATACTGGTAGGGGAAATTACAGCACTTACTTAAATACTTCCTTCCTTCCAACTAAACTCTTTCACCAAATCAACTTGTAACCCGACTTCATGGGAGAGCTTGGGTACTTACTAGCTTTTCGAGTCAAAACGGATGCTTCCCCGTCTTTTGAATCTGCGCTTTAACTTTGATGCTTGGCTTACTACTGGGTACTTGAGCTAGAGGTATTGTGAATAGCGAGATGAGCTATTTGCTCTTCAAGTATTTCTATAGTAGTTCCATACTTTCCTAGAGGAGTGAGTTGGAGAGGAAGACGAAAGACACAGTCAAAGTGCTAATCACCACTGTCCCCAAAGAACGATTGCAAGTCTTAGTCTCTCTCAGGGCTAATGGAGTACGGGGGAAGACGATACTACCACATTCCTCAAATTCATATTCTGGAAGAAGTCGATTGAATAAATGAACAGTTTGCTTGTTGAGTGGACCTACGTTCAGTAACCTCATTAAAAACTCTAAAGGCTTTCAGCACCTTGCTTCTTGCGCACTCCGAAACCGAAAGTCAGCTAACTGATCCGATCCCGCACAACAACAATAATGTAGGCACCTCGAAGTCATGAAGATAAGCACCCTTACTTAGCTTAGGAAAGTCAAAGAATAGAATCTTAGCTTCTAGGGGAAAGTCAAAGAATATCATTGAGGGCACTGTGGCTTTTTCTCGTACACTTGCTTTCGAAACAACTAACGCACAAGGCGAAAGAGAATCATATCACTAGAAACTCAATTATTAACAACACTGCTGCTTATTTAACACTTATTAAACTTGTCTATAGCGAGAGCTTGATGTTTAGGTTATTACTTAAGGCAAGCAATAAGTATTAGGAGAAAGGGTACCCAGCTCGCTAATCTATAGGGCTTGCGCAACACTCTCTAACGCGCCCGCTCACAAGTTAACTTAGGCGAAATAAACGGCTGCCGAAGCTATGCTCTGGGACTTCGAGCTCCTTTGTACTTCATGAATACGAGTGTAGTTCCTTCTAGTGTTGTAGTATAGGTTGAAAGTGGGCTTGCGAATTAGCAGGTTTGAGTGAAGCGCGCTAACATAGCTCCTCGTTGCTTGTTCAGCTACCTACCCATTAGTTGTTCGAAAGCCTTTGCTTGTTTCACATGATCTAGATCGCATGGTATAGAAGAACGTAGACTCACCTGCGTACTTATTTTGGTTATTGCTTGAAAACTCTGTTATTACTTGTTTCATTGAGGCAGACGAACCACCCTATAAATACTTTCCCACTATAGTAGTCCTGATTTTATTGCTCAGTAGTCCTGATTTTATTGTTGCGCCTTGCTTAGTACTCTCTCTTTTATTCCTTTGCTTAGTACTCTCTCTTTTCTTGTTGCGTTGCTTCTCTTCCTCTTCCATTGCTTGTTTTCTTTTGACTTCTTTCTGATTCTAATACTTATTTGGATTTATATTTATTTCCTAGTGTAGGTTCGCCGGGGTGCGCTAGTGAGAGAGGGCAGATTTCAAGCAGTAAGCAGTTGCTTGTTTATTTGAGTTGTTGAAATGCATAAATTCTATACTATGCCAGATAGATGTTACAAAGTTCTATACTATGCCATAAAGAAGATTAATGAATTATCGAATAAGTGTGCACTATATTAAAGCATTTAGTTATCTTAGTTGGTTACTATTGCAAGAGTATATTAATTGGGGTGCCTCTAGCTTAATAATGAGTCATATTCTTGTTTCTAGTGATGGTTAGGTTACTTATTCTATTCTCAATTATGTGTATATCTCTCCTAACCTACATGGAAAGCCACTCTTCCTTCATGTTGGGCATTATCTACCAGTTGGGCGATAAACCAGGTGCTCCATCGCCGTGTTGTTTGTTCCGTTGCTTCGCCCTATTATTCTTTCTGTCCTTACTGCGGGAGGTCCCCTGTTTAATTGCTTGTTCAATTCTTGGATTTGATTCGCAACAGAACAAGAACATAATTCGCTCTGTAGGATTTGAACCTACGACAGAGGGTTTTAGAGACCTACGTTCTACCTCACTGAACTAAGAGCGCTTTCTTATCCTTATGACAGGAGAGACGACTTTACTGTAAAGATAAGTGCTTTTTCTACCCCCAATACATAGAATATAGTATGCAAGACCAACCAATACATCTTGCTAGAATTAGAGAGTCAACAGTATTAAAGACCAACCACCCAATACATCTTGCTAGAATTAGAGAGTCAACAGTATTAAAGACCAACCACCCAATACATCTAGAAATAAGATGGTATGCAAGACCTTCAGATTATGTCCAATGAGAATCGATCTCAATGAATCTCCCTCCAAACTGCCAATAGTTTAAGTAATAGGTAGGACGGACTGGATTGGAACCTGTGTCACTATGCACCCAAAACAAACGGGCTACCAAGCTCCCTTTCAAAGGGGTCAAACAATCCCTTACTTATTTTTCCATATCGGCATCTGAACGCTATACTTTATTGCTTGCTTCTTTAACACATATAAGCATCCGAACGCTAGAGACCATATTTCTGGTTTGATTGTCATTTCTTACCCTTTATTCTTGTAATTTCTTACCCTTGATGACTGTACCTGAAAGCTGTAACTACACGGAGAAACATCTTAGCTGACCTAGTACCAAAATTGAAATAATCCTGTAGACACCCCCTATCAATACTATATGGACTGACCATCTAGATGATAATCAATGAAATTCACGGACACACAACGATTTGAAGTTCCTTTATTTATATGATATATGTGTCATTGGCGTTAGCTTCCATATGTGTTATTGGCGTAAGGTTCTTTCTATGAAATTAGTTACAAACTCTTCTTATTTATTATACAACACTTTGGGGAAGAAGTCAAGTACACAAGTAAAGTTAGAGAAGAAGTAACGCCTTATCCTTATAGTATCCCTTTGTTGTTAAACACCGGCTTTGTTTTTTAATGCTCTCGAAGTCCAGTCGTTTGATGCAAGAGAAGTGAAGTAAACTAGAAAGTCGCTAGTATCGTTTTTAAAAAGAGCTTTCTTAGCAATAGAAGTCAAAAGTCGGCTAGTACTGTTTTTCCACTCTGCTTTCTTAGCAATAGAAGTCTCATCTTTTTCAACCCACGTAAGGCTGCTTTGGGCGAGATCCACTCACTTTTCCTTAGCTACCCCTTCTGTAAGCCAACACCGAGTTTATATTCCTTTTATACGAAAGAAGTAAAACATCCAACCCATACTCTAGCTCAAGCTATAAGAAAGAACTCTCAAAAGCTATAGGCTCAAGCCAACTCATAAGAGACTGGTTTCTGTTAGAAGTAAAGGCTTCATTCTTTCCCTGAACCCGCGCACCACCATAAGATAGATGAAACTAAACACACTTTCCACTACAAACACTTAATTCTTTCCCTGAACTCGCAATGGGCAACAGAAGATAGATTCCACTATTAATATGAACCCGGCAACAGAAGAGAAGATAGATTCCACTAATAATATGAACCCTTAGCCTTTCCAGTACAAGAGCAGGAAGACCACTTCCCATAAATATACGATACAAAAAGAACTGAACCCAGTACAATAGCTATCGGTCCCCTCAGAAAAGAAGAGGCCATATAGTACACAGGCCCTAACTCAATCCAATTCTCAGTTCTGTTATATATGTTAGATTCCAAGTCTCAAGTCACTACGAAAGAAAACCCGGGCAACTCGCTAACTCATAACTCGACTCAACCTTAAGTGAGCTCTTACTTGTTCGTTGCTTGCAGCTTCTGGAACTCTCAGGAATATGCTTAGCGCTTAAACTGGTAGAAGTTGTTCAGTCAATTCATTCTGAGTTTACAGAAGACAGTCCCCCTTATGGTAAAGTCGAATAAAGTCAAACACAAGTAAGGATAAGGCATGGGACTACCAGGCGCTATGAAACTCACCTTTAGTCCAGTCCTACTGCTACTACCTGCCTTAGTACAGACAAGGAATATCTATCTCTTACTCAAGCAAGGGAACAAACCGTAGAGGAGATCAAAGTGTCCGAAGGGTTGGTTGGCGCTTTGACCTTACTCCGAGGAGAACCTTAAAAGGATGCTGATAAAAACGCATGCGCTGAGGTACCAGACTCATCCAAGGGCTTTGCGTTCCTTTGCGAATAAGGACGTCGGGACTGAGGGAGAAGGCCGATGAACGAACGCTTACACAGTGGAGACAATCTTTCCTCAGCGAGTAAGACATAGGAGCTCTGAATTGCTCGAGGACTTGACGACGGCTTGAACAGGATGCCCGAGCGCGAACACTTCCGACTTGCTGATCTTGTAGATCGATCGAAAACGCGGGCAGCAGGTGGTCTCCCTCTTATTCCTACAACCTCCAAAAGGAACCTTCGAATTGGGACTAAAGAAACCTTAGAAGCCGGCCAACCCCTATGTCTTGGTACTCTACCCTACCATTCATAAGAGAGTTTTTGTTGTCACCGGAAGCAGGTAAAAGCAGTGAGTTGAGTATCAACAACGCTTCGCACAACTAAAGACTAACACACTCCACCGCCAACAATGACTTACGGGGGCACGAACGAAAAACGAGGAGCTGAAAGCCTTAGGCCCCGACCGATGGTAGTTCCTAGGCCCTGTAAACAAATTATTCTGACTTAGCCCTACCTGTGCTTCCGCCTCTACTGCCGATGTCACCACTCGATCTATTATGGTAGCTGTCTGTCTGTATGATCCCAGCACGGTCGTATCCGAACTTAGCGCTTGGCTTGTCTCGGGTTCCCCACTTAGAATAGTCTTTCTTTCGAAGAGCGAAGACCGGCGCTTGCTGTTTTAGCTGTTAAAATAAAGACAGACTTTATTATATATGATGCACCTGGAAAGCTTCTTCTTTTGTGGATTCCAGCCGGGTGCCTGTCGGATGCGATGGAGTCGGTGTGATCATCTTAGTGGCTCTTTTCTGGATCTCATGTAAATCATAGTATATATTGTCGTGCTCGCGCCTTGGCCTTGTCTTTCTTTCCGAGTTAATCTTTCTGTGTCAATTATCAGGTTTAAACCGAGGAAGCGAAGCTTCTTTATTGCTTTCAGCTAGCTCGGCTCGATCTGTTCCTCACTCAGAGTGAGCCGCTTCTCTTCTATTCTTTCTTTCTTTCTCGTCTGAAGCTTGCTTGTCGTAGATAAGGTCTTAGTTAGAATCCTAAGCTAGATATATAGATTTGATTGACCGGCCATGTGATTCCAAAAAACAATGAAAACCAAATTGATTGCACCATGAATACTAACGATAGGATGCTTATCTTTAGTTTCGTTCTTGGTCCCAAAGGGCAAAATGGGATCAAAGAGCAGCTGCTTCGGTTGGGCTCCTAGCTCGCGGGTACCGCTCATTTCATTGTTGGAAGTTTCTATTCGGGGTGATAAATGGTAGTTTCTATTCATAGGGTATATGCTAAGGAGTAGAGGATTAGCGCCTTTCACGAGCGCACAATGAGTTTTAGTTGAGGCATTCTCTGATTCGCGATAAAAAGAAAAGGTGGAATTTCAGCATTCAGAATTTGGGAATCTTATCGGCCCCAAGGTCCAAATGGTAGAATAGAGCAGCTTCACCCAGGTTTCATCTGAAACCAAACCTCGATCCGGACTTTCATGGGTATCTGAGATCAAGAGCCGATCTTCGAGCTGCTTGTCCTGTCAGTCCTTTTGGCTGCTAGCTCTTTCGTGCTTTTTATATTTCATGATTGGCAGGAGTCGCCCCCCTTTTTATGTAGTTGTTGGAATCATTTCATCAAGTATTGGAAATACCTTCCTTTCTTTCTATTTAGAGTCGTTGTGGAGAAGAAAGCATATAGAGTTGGGCACTTCTCACACTCCATAGTTGTTGGTAACGTCTTGATCTTTGCGATTGGTGATGGAGAGTGGGAATCCTTAGGTTGAGTGTTAGCGAACAGTGGGATAAGATCAGTCCCAGGTGAAAGGAAGTTATCGATTGGTTCAAGACTTGTCTAGTCAAGCTTTGAAACATCAGGGGAATTATTCTCGTAACATGAATGAAAGGCAGGAGTGGCAGCAATGGCAATAAAATGCTTCACCTACAGGAATGTAATGGGATTCTTGCTGATGATTAAAGTTCCATAAGAATGTATTTATTGTTCAGCGAAAGACAGCGACACAGGCGTCGTAAAGAGTCATTAGCGACCCGACCCACTCGATGGAGCCCTTCTATCTATGCGGTAGCGGCCGTGACTTGCCCAGTGCCTTGGCGGTCGTTAGTAGTGACTTGTCTAGTAGTTGTTTGCCCCGTTCCTTGGCGGTCGTTATTAGTAGCTTGTCCGTTAATTATTCCAGTTTTGTTCTGACTTGACTGTTTGTATTAGCTTGGCGCTGAACCAATTCTTCCATTCCATAGCCCCTAGTAAGAGGAAATCACATTCCATGCAGCGAGGCATCGCGGATAACATTGCCTGTTGTACAGTTGCTTTAGCCTAGGAGACAAAGACAACTATGTGCCGGCCGCTACTACTGCTCCTCCTTGGGGTAACTCTCTCTTCAAGCACTCTTGCCCCCAATTCACCGATAGAGAATAAAAATATAAGCAATGACCGGGCTAGACCAATGAAAGCTTACCTTGGTTTTGATTCGTTAGCTAAGCGCGCCTATTACAGCGCCTCTCTCTATTACAGTACAGAAGAAAAAGCACCCTATTGACCAGCCGAAAAGCATTCTGATCAAAGAATGAATGGGAAGCAGGCCCGGTCTATATTGCTAGAGTTATCTTTGTTTAACCTAAGAGAATGAATGGGAAGCAGGCCCGGTCTATATTGCTAAAGTTATCTTTACTTCACCCCCAACTATCTCCTCTATTCTTATATAGTCATTTTTTCTCTCAACTTCCCCTTTTGTGCCTGCTGAGACGGATTTTCTCTCTACAAGAGTATAGTCTCGTATAGATAGTTCAGTATAGATTTCTCTCCACAAGAGTATAGTATAGGTAGTATAGTCAAGTCTCGTATAGATCTCTAAGATAGTCTCGTATAAATCTCTAAGCGGGATTTTCTGTCCCGTCCCTTTTTCTTTCTCTAGCGAGTTCAGAGCGTCAGGAGCTAAAAGTGCGGCAGGCCCCTCTGGCTCTGTTACTCCGGTAGGGATAGATACTTATTGAACTAACGCAGTTACTTGGCCGAGTGACTTGTCTAGTAGTTGTTTGGCTCATTCCAAATATTATATGAGTTCCTGGCCTTCTATGTGTTTGTATCGGTTCCTTGGTCATTCTACTAAGTTTGGTGGACTCCGTAACAACTCATTAGACCATATTTTTTGAGTTCCCTCCGATTCTAGCTTTTGTCACTCAACTTTGTCTACGTAGCTTGTCGTCTTGTCTGGTGGATCGAGTACTAACATAAAAAAAAGTAATTCACCAGTGCCTAATCAAACTAAACCCAAAAGCTAACAAGGATGAAATGCAAAAGGAAGGTTCGGAACAATCAATTCCATTCTTTATTCCCGGGGGCCGTTCCCATTCTGCCTTTCCTGTCTATCGGTATGTCCCTCCTTGGTTTTATTCTATATCTTAGAACTAATATTATTTATTGGAACTGTTATCCGCCAAACCGCAATTACTGTATTTGATTCGAAAAATGCCTATAGACCCCCCCGGATCTTCATTCTTTAGCTGCTGATCCGCGTCCTTGTTTTAAGTATGGAACTGCCGCCTTGCATTCCTGTGTATCAGCACCTTAGTTGTTAGTTGCAAACTTACCTTCTCGATATCAATTCTTTAGTTTGGGCTTCGACCTTCCTATCCTTGCCTTTCAACTGAAGGGTTCCAATTCGCCGTGTAAACTCGGAACTAGTGCTTTGAACTCTTAAGCTACCGATCTCATACCTGTAGTTGTACCAGAACTGCCCTCCTTTCTTTAATGAATTACCTATCTTTGATTCTTTCACTAATCACACCGAACCTTGCTTTTACTTTTAAAGACCTTAGCCTCTCATGAGCCTTTAAGCCTGTTACTACTAAAGTGCATTCTTTATTTGAAATGTGCTTCTTGTTAACTGTAGTTTGGTTCAATTGTTTGCATGCGCTAGACCATATTCTAAATATCTGTAAATCCACTATATCATATGAGAAATCCAAGTAAATAAAATAAGTCAAATTTCAATACTAATAGAGAGAATCAAAGCAAGGATAGTTAGGCTCAATGAAGGGGAATAAGGCTAGAATGCTGCTGGCAAGCGGTAGACTTTTAACAATGGTTGTAAGCCTGTTTGTGGCACTAGCTCAATTATTATAAGAGTGATAATAGTAAGGAAGCAAGCAAAGAATAAGAAAGCAGTAAGTAAGGACTAGGAGATACCACTATAAGAATGAGCAGCGATGCCACTGTTCTGATTTAGAATTCTTTTTCGCGTATGTTGTATGTTCATTATTCTTTTGACTTATATATTAGCATGTGTGTTTTCATACATATGAGAGTAAGGCCCTATAGGAGAGTAAGGAGGGGCGGGCCAGATCTATAACTAAAGAATAAAAGTCAGAAGTGGGGAGACCTCTAGTTAGTAGTGGCAGGTTCTTATAAGAGGCAAAAAAAGGCTTAGTTTACTTAGGTGCATTCCCATGTTTGAAAGGTCAATCGATTATGTACTAGTGGATTCCCTGTTTCCAGTATCAATATTATAAGTAGTGTTTGCATTCTTTATTTCTATTCTTGGGTCTAGACTGCTTATGAATAGTTTAGAGTTGAGAGCACCTGACGAAGAGTTCCCAGGAGTACTTTTACTACTATACTCAAAAAAGTGAAATTCTCATTCTACTGAGTCAAATTCTTATTCCATGGATTAATTCCCCGATTCCATGCCCTGGCTCCTAATTCTTATGCTTGAACTACTGAAGTTGTTCTTCCGGGTCATAGGCCTATACTAATGAGTGAAATTATACCGCTCTATATACGCTACCCGTTATGTTACTAATAAGCTCAATTCTACTCCAGCGTGTGAGTACGCCCACCCTGTTACTCGCCTGTTACTAATAATGTTACTAACCTGTTACTTATAAAGGAAAGGAATATACGACGGAGCTCCTCCTGTAAGCAAGACTTGAAGATAAGTGACTCTTCCTTAACCTATGCCGATGGGGTCGTCCTATATCCTTTATAACTAGTTGGTAGCCTAGAAAATAGCATAGGTAGCGCGATTAACTTTACTCAGAATACTCTTAGGGGTACTTTTAATAGGGATGTTATTTAACGAAGAGGAATAGGGATGTTACTAAACTCAGAATAGGGAGTTGAACTCAAACTATGTTCACATCGACAACTTAATAATACAAATAAAGATTGGAACCACTGCTAACGGGGTTGACCTCAATGCTGAGTTTGTCTATAACACTCCTGCATCTCATTCTTTAGTTCACCTTTATGCAACTCTGGTGCCTGTATTTATTATAACTCTAAACTCATAACTCCTTGGGAGACTACTATATACGGGTGCTAGGAAATTAGGTTGATGTTCTTTGTAAAGTATCAAGTCCAGTAGCAAGTGGGCAGTCGACAAGTTCAGAGATCAGGAGAATCACCTGTTTCAGTTTCCCCTGCAGAGTATAGGGTTTACTTTTTCACTCACTTTGGAACTAGCTTCTTTACTGGCTCAAGAACAACGGAAAGAGACTTGCACTTCTATATCCTTATATATACAAGCTTTGGAATCTCTAACACCCAGCTACGAGCTACGTAAGCAAAGCAACTAATACTTCTTTTCAAGAGCTATACCTCAGCTATGGCTCATCCAACTAGGGCAACTCATACAGTTGGGGCTCTGGACTACTCTAATCTACCTGAGTCAACTAATCAAGATGAAACTGGGGATGAAACAAGAACACAAAAAGAAGGACTCGCTTCCTGAGGCACTAACTGAGAATTCAACTCGTAAGTAAACTACCCTAGCCTCAAAGCTGATACTTTATGCATTTCCAATCAGTCTTCCCTTACGCTACTCCTACTTGTTTGGGATGAAAACTACTAGTTTGGGATTAAACTCTAGCTCACCAGGAGAACAGGCAATTCCGCTGCTGACAATGCTCGAGCTGCATTCCTTATGATTCTTTTTCTTCCCCTTGCTTTGCTTGTTCTAAAGCTCTTGCTTGTGGGTTTAGATCTTGTTCCGTCAAACTCTCTTATTAAGGCACCTGCTCCAATCTAATAGTAAGTTGGTGCTCCTCACTCCCTTAACAGAAAAGAGTATATCTTTTTCTAAGTTTAACGCTTGTTAACTACCCGTCATAGGGAAACACACTTATTTCAACCGAAAAACAGTCCTTATTATGTATTTGAGCCTAACATCTAATTTGTTCAAAGCCACTTATCGAGGACAGGACAACCTCTGGCTAAATGGAACAAGCAAACATGTAGTAGAGTTAAATAAACCCTATAGCAGAAAGAAGGAAGTCAGGGTGCAGAACCTGTGTGACGCAAGAAAAAAAACGAAGAGTTATAAGCGAAAAAGAATGGAATGCACATGGTTATATAAAAAAGGTTACATTCAGAACCTATATGTGATCTCACAACAAAGAATTGAACTGAAAGATCCCGATCTTTACTCTACACTTTAAGAATCAATAGAAACTTACTTTATCCCGAGAAACTTTCCTAGCACTGCTTTTATCTGTAAAGTAAACAAATCATTCCACTGGCAGCTGGCAACAACTACTGATTCCACTGGACAACTACCCTAGCCTCGTATAGGATTCCACACCTAACACAGCATCAGTCCCATACTAGCTCAATTGATACCCCTAGCTACCTACCTAGCAGCCCCAGGTCAAGGAATGGAAGAATTGCACATTGATAGAGATCAGAATGCAACTATTGGGTGTCAGCCTTTAAAGCAAGGGCAGCGTCAGCTGCTACTAATTCACTCCCTTCCCGCAACAGAACAAGTAGACTACTTTCGAACAGGAACTAGCCCTGGACTCTTATCTAGGCCCACCTGCTACAGGCTAGGCTCCCTCACAATAATTATGGAATTCCCACTTCTGAGGTTGTCTCTTACTTGAAACTAGCACTCCCGGCTCATCTCTTCTCTTTTCACTCTTTCTCCTCTGTAAACTAATCAAGTGGTTGCTCATCCACTTCTGCTCTTGCTACTAGCTAATATCTATCCTATCCTTTGTACTCTGGACTACTCCGACTACTCTACTGGTTGGGGATTCGACAGGACTACTCTATTACTAGTTTTAGGTAAGGGTCCGGAAACCAACTCTTCATTACTACAGGCTAAACTCAGTACTTATCGCTATTAGTACATCTTCCACTAGCAATCCGTAAAAGGTAGGCCTTAAATTCCCGCTTTGATAACCATTTTATTGCCTACCTCGACTCTGGACTACCTTGCCCACCTCTCTGATTAATGACTAGCTTCTCCCTTATTAATTACTAGCTTCTCCCTTGCCGACCTAGACCTGACTTTAGCCTCTGATTCTTCAATTCCTTTCTAAGCACTTGCGCCAAAGGAAACTGTAATGGAATCTATATCGCCCACTAAAGGAATGGAACTCAAAGCAAAGAGACAACTACGAATACTCTACTACTTGCTACCCGGGCTACTTAGCAGTGGTTTTCAGTCTGAGTAGACACTGCTTGATCCTTGATTTGAGAAGGGGCTCTGATACTTAGGAGTTCAATTTGAATCTGTTTACTGATGCGGGGAAGCTGTCAACTAAACCAATACGACTTAATATAAGGGCAACTACTACCACGTTCCATTCTTAGTCTTACTATTGGAATTCTTTGCCAGTAGTTGCTAGTTGCTAGTTGTTAGATACCTTAGCTACATTGTTAGTGGTTAGATACCTTAGCTACATTTTGATTGTTTAGATACCTTAGCTAGGCGCGCTTGAAGTCTGTAACTCCCTACCAGAAGTATGGTTAACCCAGAAGCTCAAAAACTCGTTCTATTCTTTGACTCCTTAACTGCAGCCTCTAACTACCTAGCATCGGACTTAGAAGCATCAGTATCAGGCCGAGGAGCACCTGTTTGATTCTTACTAGACACCGCATCAGTCCCCGAACCCAGAGGACTTGGTCAAGAACCAGAACCAGACAACTACTTTGCCTCACTCCGACTTAATAGTTGCTACTATCTGAACTCCTCCTACTGTTCTGCTTGCTTATACTGACTATTCTGTCTGCTTTGCTTGATTGCTCTTTCTACAAATACTTTCTACAAATCAAATACGGAATTGAGAATTGAATGATCCCTACTTCTTTACTGGCCCTTAAGTGAATTGGGCTTGTGTTCAGCAATGAGTCAAACCTATCCGGATAGAGACTATTCTGCCAAGAACAGGGGCAACTCGGTATTCCACTGGGGATATGAAACAAGGTATTAAACAAGAACAGGGCAAGCTACTTACCGGCTAGAATCCCTTAGGTCCCCCACCTCTTATAAGTGCCCGACCTCGACTCAGGCTCATCTACCTCTGTAAACTGCCAAGCTACTGGGCAACTGGTATAGAATAGTTATCCGTAAGTACACTGCTTCCCTTTTGCTTACTTAGCTGTGGAATTCTTATACAAAGACTGCTTCCCTTGCAGACCGGAACTAACTCTATCTGACTTGCCTCTCTCCCCTCTGTTAACTAAGACTTTGATTGCTCTTCACTACTATCCGATTTCCCCTCTCTTGCTTCGATACCGACGAAATATACGGGCAAGAAAAACCAGTAGTGGAACCCATCTCCTTGAAAGTCGCGGAGTTAAGGAATACATCTAGTCTAGATCCTGAGTAGCGGTAAGTAAACTCTATTAATTAGTAGTGGATTAGTATAGGAGTCAAGGCTCGCTGCTTGTGTTAAGGTTAAGCAATGAAAGGTTAAAGTCTTGTTCCAGTCTATCTACTGCTTATGTATCAAAGCCGGTGCTTGGTGCGTAACATTATACGTTACTTGGTGGAATTGTAAGGTAAGAAACCAAATCTGCAGTTCCTTTTTTCGTGTGCCGCTGTTTTGAGATCGCAACTCTAAGACAACTGCAAGAATAGAAAACCACTCCGGTAGCGAGTTAAGCCCTTTACTTACTTTGATTCTCCGTATTGTTATTTTAACACTTTGACTGCTGCATACAGATCTTTGTTTCAGAGTAGTATAACCCTAGTGTGAAGCAATGATAAAATTCCATGAAAATCAGCCCTAAGTGAACCACAGATCGAATGTATTCTGTGGAAGTAGGGTATAAAATAATAGTTTGTCGAGCTTCCCTGCGGTTGGATGCGGGTATGGTTTCAGGCGCTCGGTGCTGCATTAGCGGTGGAGGTGCCATCGTAGCCACAATCTCGAACATCGAACGACCTACTTTTTGGCGTCAGTCGGAAACCATATGGGTTAGGTAGGTAGGTGAACAAAGAACGAGATGCTCCGTTCGACGGTTAGCAACGTTTGGATACTCTGTTAGTCCTTTGATTGAGACCGAGCCCTCACTTGCCGAGCGAACCTAGTTTAATTCTCCTGCGTTCGCAACCCCGATTCGACAACAATCGTCTGGCCACTGGGAAAGCTCATACCAAGTATCAGGTACCAAGTAAGTGTTCGTTGCCATACTCTGATGCTAGTGTATCTGACACAATCGAACTCCCTAAACAATAAAGAAAAGGACCCTATAGGGAAAGATCCCACTGGACCAACCCCAATGTCCTAAGTAGTTAATGGCTTAACCGAGTATGTAGTGCTTTGCTTGCTTGGCTTAACCTTTAGGGTCGAATACTTTACTTGTGATCCAACTTTAACATCAACATCGATTCCTTACATTAGATAGATCTAGGTAACCAAGAAACTCCATTCAGTGGACCACACCTCTCCTCAAAGTCAGGAAAGTCAGATTTTCTTAAAAGGAAAGGAAGACTACCTCGTTTTATGTGCGTAGGGGACAAGAATGACTAATGAGCGAGTGAGACTTTAAGGTGAGTCAATAATGAACGGGGCTAAGCAATAAGGCTTGGCATCTGGGGGTCATTGGTGTAAAGGCTTGGTTTGTTGTTGTAGTAAGTAAGGCTTTATTATTGTGTTCGGGGTCGTAGGCTTCTACTAAATCATATAAATGCACTTTCAATACTATGTCTAATGAAAGACTGGAAACACAGCCAACAAGCCTGCCCAACCTCCTCCGCGTTCTTGGGGTTACGCCGACACCTTCCTTGCTTTTCAAGCTGAGAACTGCCCATAGCTAATTCTGACTATCGTGGATATGATTCTTTTGGCTCTGACCTCAACCCTGACTTGTTTTGGCAAAAAACACTACTCCTTAATAGAATTCAGCCTGTCTCTAGGTGCCCTACTTTGCTTATAAACTAATACTAGTGCCAACAGTACCTCCACCTGGAAACTCGGAATCAGACCAAGGCTAATTAGAATCCCACTATGATATTCATAATGGGCCACTAATAACAACAAAGAAAGCACTGTCCACCTAGATGGAACTAGGTACCTCGATAGACTGGATTCATAATCCAGAACAGGGAATCAACCTGAAAATACAGGTGCTGAAAGCCTACAGCTAACAGGGGCTTTAACTAACTACTAATACGGCTTTTACTCGAAACTGGGGAATTGAACCTAGGCTGATAGATCAAACACATAAGTCAGAATCAAACAAAGATGTAATAGAACATAGGTGAAGTAGCTAGCGTATCTAGCATGAAACTAATAAGAGAAGACTCCATTTCATTAATCTGTTTCTTATTTACCTAAATTGATGTTGAATCCTTATTTAAATATATGTTTCCAGTTTCATCCCGAGTTTTGTACAATACAGAAGGTTAAAGATCATCTCTTTGATTTTAAATGCCTACCGGACAGGGTGTTGGCTAAAAATTACTGTTTGAGCCACCACCTCTAATTCTATGTCTTCCATTAAACCCCCCTCCTTGCACTTACCTGTTTCTTCACCTACTCCGACTCCTGATCTTAAGGTTAACCCCAATAGATATTTCTTCAGGTTGGTTTGTATCTCTCCTAATAAGGCTATCTTGAAAAATATTAGGAGCATTTACTTGTTTGTTGCCTTTTGGCCATGTTGAAGTAGTCAAAAGCAGAACCATCCATTCTATTGATCAAAGAAAGTCAGACAGGGTTTGTGCTGTTGGAAATGCATTTGTTGAGCCGATAAGAGGGTTTCCCCAAGCTGGGCACCCCTAATAGATTGATTCGATAGATCCCCAAAGGCGAGGCACCCACATATATTATACAAGTAACCCATAATTGGCACCCCACGTCAAATAGGCTAAACTCTGTACTTACAGCAATTTACTTAAGGGCAAGAACATCTTTGGAACCTTGCCAACCTCTCCTCTGTCAGCAGCCAAGCCGACCCTTCCTGTCCAGTATTTGTTCCTGAGTTAACCAGTGCCCTTCATTAATGCCTTAAAGATATGGGTGTAAAATGCACTATGTGTTCGGTAGCCAGAGATGGATAAGATGAGTGTCAAGGGACCAGTTTTTGCCTCTATAGTGGACAACACTGAATCACTTACAGCAACTGAACTAGTAGACTATACAATAACTGGAAATCAATCTACTTCAGGCAGGACTTACCACTTCAGATACTGATCCTGGTTGAGCCTTTCTCTAAACTGGACTTGATACTGCCACAGCCTCTGATCTTTATCTTTCTGTTGCATCATATCTTTTATACCACTTCGACATCTTCTATAGTTTACTTAGAGCCAATAAAAGAACTCTCCTTCCTGAGCTTATTAGTTTGTTCCCTTAACAACTAAAGGATCATAATGATAAATCTGGGAGGTTGGCGAAAGAATTCTAAATAGGAGTTGGCGAAAGGTAAGCATAATATTTCCACAAATCTAGTGCTCGAGACGAAAGAGAGAAAATGCAAATGAAGAGGAGTTGACTCAATAAAGGAAAAAGGAGTTGTTGACAAGGCGCTAACAGAAGGTTAGCTTGCCCCCCCCTGTTGGTTGTTACTGTTGCTGATGGCTATCTGGCATTCTATTATGCATAGCACTCGCCCACTTCTTTAATTCCTAGATTTCTTCCCAAAACAACCCTCGCAACGAACCTAGACAATTGAGTGAAAGGGTTGATGCAATCGGTAACTATCTATAGAAGAGGATTGATCAGGAGCCTAGCCTAATTCAGTTAATAGGAGTCAGCAGCTTGTTGAAAGAAGTATTTGTTGGCAGACTTAACTCGGGTAGACAGGTTTACTTACTTGTGGAATTCAGTTACTAGGCTATAGGGTAGTAGTGGATTGGCTGTTGACTACGGTATAGGATCCATAGTTGGATGAGTTCAAAGAGATTAGATGAGCCGGGAGTGATAGGAGAAGAATTCTGGTTTAAAATACAACTGAGGAGCCGAAGGAAGAGAAAAGAAGCTTCAAAGCCAACACCCGAACCTACTCTTTGAGTCCATCCGTTCCTTGGCGGTCTGACTACGTTACTTGGCGGATAACGTTGACTCTCTTGATATAGGATTGCTGATTCAACCCCTGCATAAGGTACTATAAAGATAAGATATCCGTTACTAAGGGAAGAAAGAAGACAAGCGGATAACTACATAAAATGAAACCGTAAGGTATCAAACTCTCGAACAAAACCTTAAACTTAATGCTCTTTTACTCTTTCTCCCTAGCACATAGCAAGTAATAAATAAAAGTTTTAGTTGCTTGGCCTAACTCTGTTGCTTGTCGGACAGGAATCTTGTGCCGGCCTTTGATTAATCTTTTTCTTTTTAGCGCCCTGTTGAATGTGAATTGATTACTGTTACCGATGTGCCATATCTAATAGGAATTGCTACTCTTTCTTCCTCTAATTCTCTAATGACAATATTTTAGATACAAGACTTGAACGAACAATTGGCGAACTTAACTCAACTCCTGAAAAAAAGGGCCTCTGGGGACTTATTTCATTGGCACTTGTTCTTGCACCAAAGACAGATTTGTTCCCAAGCAGTTAAGGCTTGAACAACGGATTGATAGGCGGGCTCAACACTATCACATTTGGAAGGGTCTATCTTCCATTCCGATTTGGATAGCATGCAGTGACAGATTCCAATTAATGATTAGTTTACAGTGCAGTGGCATCAGTTCAATCAAGTCCTCTCTTAGCACTCAAATCTCTTCCTGGCCCGACCCCGTAAGTCCTGTGCTGTGGTATCTCAACTCGGCTCTAGTCGCGGGAAACTCATCTTATGTGGAATCTTACATGTCACCTCCAGGAATTGACACTCTAAACTCCCTTAGCCCGGATCAATCCTCTAAAGGTTAAAGGTGCATTCCTAAGACATGGAGTTTCTGTTCTATTTCTTTCTGCGCATGAGGGTAAGTGAGCCGCTAACTGAGTTTCTGCTTGATTACATTCTCATGGTATATATGCAAAAGATAGATATTCAATGACAGTTCTCCTCGGGGCAAGAGAGTAGAAAGATGGAAATATAGTATTAGTTGACTTTACTCACCACTATGCTTACGGTGTTTCAATTTAAATTGAATTCAAGCGTAGCGTTAAGAGTTTACAATCGAAGAATCCTTTGTCCACTGAAGGAAACGTTAAGTATTACCAAGCCAAAGCCTATCGTTATCTTAAAGAAAAGAAGCTGGGTAAGGAGTCGGATCAGGTACTGTTGAAGCTTTATAAAGTTAAGGAACCTGGGGAAAGGTTCCGTTTTAGTGTTGGTGCTGTAGCTCCCAGCTCCTAGTAGAAGATCGGAGTCGATAACTTCTGAAGCGTGGTGCTTGTACTTAATGCTCGCCTCTTTGGGTGCTTGCTTAGGAAGGTGGGTGGTCAGCAGCCGTTCTGGTTTTGTTTAGGGCAAAAGATGGTACAGGATCAGCAGCAGTGCCCAAGTCAGCAGCAAGCGTATCTGTACTTCAGTAGAGTTCTCTTCTGCGCTCAAAAGATTCAATTAATTCTGAACTTCAAGATGGATAAGCAGTTTCCAGAGAATCCGCAGTGTGAAATAAGCTTGTTGAGTCTCATATATATGGTTGGTAATTATTTAATCAGAGGTCAAGTTGTGAAATGATGACTTTCGAGGCGAGGAGTCTTGTTATTACCAGACAAGCTTCGTGAATAAGTAAAAGTCGACAAGTCCACTTAGCCAAGTAACTGCTTAGTTGCTTGGTCCTTTTTCGAGTTTATAAAGTTTCCAAATGATAAACTTTAAAGCATTTCCAGTTAGTGTAGTGTCGTAGGTGATTTTCGAGGAGTAGCATTCAAAACAGTAATCTCAAAAAGGAAAGGAGGGGATGGAATTCTTATTCAAAGGTTCAACGGCTGCTGATAAGTTATAATTCCCCCGCCTCGGATCTTGAAAGAAACCCGGCCAAGCAACTTGTTTTATTGTATCTAGAGCTAGAGGCAGTTCGAACATAAACTGTTAGAGCAATTCTAAAGTCAGCTGCAAGCGGGCTAGTTCCTGTTGACTTGACGAACAACGCAGAAACACAGGACTTAGCGGCAGGCATTAAAATGGGAAGTTCTAATTCGGTTTATAACTACCTATTTGTTGTGCTGCTGCTTTATAGTTGGAGGAATGACAAGTGGAACGAGTAAGCAAGCTTCCAGTAAGGTACTTTGTATCCATCTCTTTATATGCGCATACGTTCTTTTCACTGACTTTTATGTTCCAGTTAGGGCCCAGGTCTCTGTTGGCAGGGCAGTAACCTTTATTAAGTGAGCCTTCCACCCTGAGTGAGGTTTAGGTCTATAAATAGGAAGCTTGATCTCGAGATTGGCTTTAATTATATGTTCTAGAAAAAGAGTTCATACCGTGGTAAAAAGAACTGAACGGATTCTTTCCTCGTTTATCTTTCTTTAATTAGCCATTCTGATGTATTGGGTTAAGATGGACTTGCATCTTCGAATACGGAATATCCGGTGACTCATTCTCAGCTGTCGGCGAATCTGCTGCTGTTGCCGGTCTTGGTGGTAGGGCAGTAGGAGTCAAGGCAATAGGAGAAGTATTAGGAAATGGCATAACTAGGAACGGCGGACTCAAGGCCTAAAGGCAATGACTAGTGGATCCCGGGGGAATATAACCAATGGAGGGAATATAACCAATGGAACAATGACCATTGGAATGATTGTTTAATAAAGAAACTACGACGCCTCTGAGTCCTCTTGCCCACTAGTAACTCAGTTCATGTTTTTAGCTGGGAAGGAATGAACTAAGAAACAGCTAACTCCAGTTTAAGGTCCAAGTTCCTCTTACGGTGTCCGGACTCATCGTACTTTCTCAAATCAAAAAAAGCTATAAGCTATGAAATGTCTGATTTAGTGACAAGGATTTCACCCCGAAAAGGAAAGATTTCGCTGGACCTCTGGAATCCACTTTAGCCTGGTTTCATGCATTTAGATTAGGCCGTAGGTTCAATCATTTACTCTCTGGGCTCTTAACGCAAAGAGTTTCTGGATTCTGGTTCTTTGTTTCAGTGGAGAGTTTGTTGACTGCGTAGGCTACGCCAAGGGTGCTACTAAATGCAGTGGCATTAGCCGGCCCATCCTGAATAACAGGTCCGGAAGAGGTGTGCTTTTTTTGTTAACCAGTAAAAAAAGAGTGCGCAGCTCACGAATCTCTTTATGTTGATATAGAAATAGAAAGATACCCGCAGGTCTTGCAGAGCCTCAACACCCAGCTAAGAAGGTTCCGTCCTGTCTTCCCACTTTCTTCCATCTAATGTAGTCTATTTCGGTCTTGATTCGTATAGGTTTATAATAAATAGATCTTTTGTTTCCTGTGGTACCAGTAACCCTCGGTCCAAAAGGAGAGGCATACTCTTACTCCGCGGCAGAAGAGGTTGTACCAGATACTTTTATTATTAAGCAAAAGAAGTGCCTTCCATGATCAGACTCTAAGACCTAGTTCCGGTTATAGGTACTCCCAACTCTGTATAGAAAGGTCTTCTTCAGTCAAAGCCAACAAGTAGCTTACAACGGCCATTTAATAAAACTAACTAGGTATTCTCCGGCTTCTTTGCGAATGGGTTTTACTACTCCTTCATGTCTTACTTCCTGGACTAGAGAGAAAATACTTTAGCTATTAGGCTTCTAAGAATAGGATGGCCAAAGTCGAAGCTCCCAAGGGCACCGGCATCTTTGTGGGATATGATAACAGGATAAAAGGAAAGGTTGTAACCCGACAACCAGTCGGTGCTATGTGTCTCCAAATGTAGTGTTTGATGAGGCATCATCTTGGTGGGCACCTAAATAGATGGAATTGCCCATAAATAAATAAGCTTTCCGAGAAGGATCAAAAAGCGAAAAGAGATATGATTGGGGGAGCAATCTACAGAAGTGAAACTAAGTTCAGAAGATGCCGAGGAACCTGAGTCACCACGTGAAAGATAAGTATAAAGGGGACATCAATAGGGAAAAGCCCGTGGACGTGGCAAACAAGTGTGTATCACCGAGTCAAAGAGGAGAAGTAGACAAGAAATAGGAGAAGTAGACAAGTAACAATGAAGATACTCTAAAAGAATGACTAAGAGAAGAAGTTATGTCACAACCACAGCTAAGACAATCATTGTTACATCTAACACTTACCACTTTTCTATAACTCCGGAAATGTCCCAAAAGCCGGGCCAGTTTCTTCAGGAACCTCTGGGGAAAGGAAATAAAGATATGGTGCTGTGACGATAGGGAAAAGCATTATGTCCACATTCCCCCTTAGAAGATAATTTCCTTCCAGATAAAAAGGGAAGCTAAGAATTGCGTGAGACCCATCAGAGTAGAGACTGTAGGTCTTGGGGGAAAAGTAGTTGGGTCCGAAGTTGGCTACTTGCGGCCAAAGCTTCTTAGTACTTCGCCAGAAGAGCTAAGCGTTCAAGTCCTTACCATTATGGAGTCCTATTCTTTCGAGATATATGCTTTCCGTTCCCAGATGGTCAAAGTGCTTCTCTAACTGTTTCAGAAAGCGTAAACTACGTTAGCTGGGATATAAAGGAAGTAGGGCTAATAAAGAGTCTGAGGCCCATTTCACTTTTCTTCCATAATTTGATTTTGAATAGCTGGTATAAAATCTGCCTTTTCTATTCGTAGATCAGGGACATAATCTTATTTATTTAGGTGCTACGCGTTAAACCTATAGAGTGCTTATTGGGGTTATTAGGGGCTTGGCTTATCTAGTGCTTCTCTAACGGAGATTGGATTAGGGACCCGGCTAATAGAGAGAAAAAGAAAGGCTTGACGGGGGCTATGAAAAGCATAGAGAATAGAATCTCAATCTTAAGAAAGACAGTAAGGCCTTACTCGCGAATAAAGCTAATTGCTAATTAAAGTATTCCTTTCCGTGCCTGCCTTCCTTGTTAAAGTAGTTGCTTTCTCGCGTTATCAAATGATTATGCCAATTTGTCAATGGTATCATTATGTTAAATCTTATGTTTCCTCAAAAGAAGTGATCGAGATAAGGCTACTCTAGATCGGGTAATCATGAAATCGTGTATTGTAATAGTTAGCTAATTCCTTAAAAGGGTGGTAAGGCTTATACTATTATTATCTAAGGAGGGTTAAAATACTTTTATTATATAAGGAGGTTTAAGGATAGGGCACCTTATAGTCCAAATGTCTGCTGCTTAGCTCAGACCATAGCTACCATTCCGGATTCTTTAAGTGTTGGAGGTAATTGAGGCAGTACGGTCAAAAGCCATAGAGCTACCTTTACCTTTTCAAAGGGTCATAGCCAATTTCCGTAATCAAGTGAATAACTTGAGAATCATGCAACGGAGAGTTACGCTTCACTACCTTAATTCTTGTCGATAGTTGTGGGAACATCGAACTTTCGTGGAAGAGAACGTAAAGGAGCACGTCTAGTGGCAGGGCGTCTCCTCTTCCGTCTTCTCTCCGCCTTAGTGGCATCAACAGGTATGACCACGTTTAGAGAGATCTTTAGTCTTAGACATAGACACCCATTCGAGAGATACTCCTTATATTCAAGATGGGATAACTTTCCGACGGTGCTCACTAGGGATGTTGCGATAAGTCTTCTTTCTTCATGGTAAGCCTGCGACCTGCTAAAATATTATTCTGTAATTTATCCAATAAAAGCCATGGAATCTGGAGGTGTAGGTAAAATCCGGCTCCAAATAGAATGTTGGAATCCGCATAGAATGCATCTGTCGTCGTGAAAGGCTTGGTATTAGCAAAGATCCTATTGGGTTCCGCGACTTCGAGGAGTATTGTACTTAAAACACTGATGCCATGTATAGGGCACTACTTTGTGCTCGTGTAGCCAAGGACGTCCCAAAAGCACATTGGTTTTAGGTGATAGCATCGATTACTCGAGACATAAGTAATCATATCTTCGAGCATTAAACGGAATCTGATGGTGACTAGGGCTTGTTGACCGATTGGTTGAATCCTTGTATCATGTATTGGTTGGACTGAGATCATGAAAAGTATATCCCAACTTAAGCTGCATCTTCCAAAGGATTATGTTTATCGCCCAAGTCTAACATGATTCTGGGTACTGGGTGATGTCTTAAAGACTTACTGCCATCAACAAGGGAAGGGCCGGTTGTTAAACTTAGTCCCCCAAGTCTGAATCTTCTAATTATATAGAACAGCATTGAGCCGAGCCGTCGATGTGTCGATTTTTGAAACCTCTGCATTAGTTTCCTCAAGAAAGGAAAGAGCTGTAATCAGCGCCTCTCTAAGATCTGAAGATAGACACAATGCGTCGTACACGCTTAGCAAGGAGAGGCGGGTATTTGATTCGGACATTACCAGTTATTTTATTCTCTCAGGGGAAGCAGTTTGCTTAGGTAGAGCTTGGTACGCCCCCCACTTCTGGTGCTGGAGGCTGTACGTCAGGTAATTGAGTACCCGACCTTAGAGTTCTCTTTTTACATAAATGGGCTCCTACGGGAAGTAGAGTAGGCCATCATCTTCGTCGAATACATCGATCGTGAGGCAAGAATAAGTCGCCATGTTGGATGCAGCCATCTTCTTACCCTTCTTTATAGTATTCCAGAGTTACCGACGTCTATGGTTCCTTAATTTCTCAGCCGATGGATTTAGCGCTTGCTTTAGGACAAAGCAATCTGGGATTGTCCCCAAACACCATCTGGGCAATATAATGGATACCCTACACGATCTGCTTCATGTGGACGCTTAGAGTCTGGCAACTCGATGAGATTGATAGACCTATAGCCTTCAATTCAATTCTTCCATTGCAGTGGTGTTCATCCTTCAATTCAATTCTTCCATTGCAGGGGTGGAACTCAATTCTTTAAATAAGTAATTTACTTCTTCTTCTGGAATGCCTTTCTCCTTTATCAACTTTGGAGGACTGTTTCTTCTTTGATAAGATTCGGCTTTTGCTTACTAGCTTTCTTTGGCTAGAAGTTGGTTTTTCTTGGTCTCATGTTCCCATCTGAGGTAGGACCAGAAGTTCTAGGTTCTACCACACAGGCTTCTTTTGTCCGTGTCTTCTCAGGAGTTCTATCCTTCTTTATCAGTAACTTTATCAACGAACAACGATCGTCTGGCGATGTGACTAGAAACCCATTTATCCATCTGTGGCTTTGGAAGCAAGCTCTTAAAAAGTTAATGGGCCGTACACCTTTTGTAGATATACCTACTACATGTCCGGTCGTAGGTTGTTCATGTACATGCGAACTGCTTCTGTTCTGACTCATTGATGGGTTTAGTACGATATGTAAACTTAGATTCTTCCCTCGGTTGATCGGAGAATAGCAAGATATTCTTATTGGAATAGTGAGCTAATTCCGAAAAACCTCAGAAGTGCCATATCTCCTTCTATGCCTTTATCCCCTTACCTGCTTTCGTTTCGAACTGCCTTCCTTGATTGTCCTTTAGTTTAGACTATCCTAGGCAGAGAGCTGGCAGGGATAGGATTGATTACTTGTGCACTCCCTATGGGTATAGGGCAGGATCGCATCAAGCCTAGGCTCAGAGGGCTGACTTCGTTCAGAAAGTGACGTTCGAGTTCAAGCATCAGCAGGTGAGGAAGCAGTTGAGTAAGCTAGATCAGTATCCGTATCATATAAAGCATCAGCTGGAGAATCACCTCTCCCAAAAGAAGTAAAGGCACGATCTGGATCTGTAGCGCTTGTGGTATTGTTGCAGGGTTAAGGTCAGAATAAGAAGTGATTGTTTCATCTTTCGAGCAAGCACCGAGTAAAACCAACCAACTGCTGACTTCCTTTCATTTGCGGATTAATTATCTGGAGCAGCCCTTAAGTAATTGGGAATGTCTTGTTCAGGTGTTGGCGGTTAAGAAAGGATAGTTCGGGTGCTTGAGAAGCCAAGGGGGTATATGTTATTAAGAAGAAATGCACTTCCACTTATTTTATTGTCTGAAATTATGGGATTCCCTATTGGAGTAGTTTCCTATGGCTTAAAACGATGCAAAAAAAAGGAATAATTAAGGTCTCTGTTATGTTAAGGTAGTTCGAGTTAAAGTAGTCGGGCTTGTTTACACTCCTTTGTCCTGAATACTTGTATCTTTGTGTATGAAGTGTTGTCTATGAGAGAATCAGTATTGCAATTGAATCACATACCTAATGCGCTAGATTACTTACTTGATCTGCTGGATGACGTACCCGAGGAAAATCAGATAATCTAGCGAGCACATTGTATAGCGAGCACTTGGTATAGAAATCATTTTACCTACCTAACAGCTTTTCTAGTTCTGCGTTAGGAGCAGCAGAAGTCAGATATTCTGCCTCAACCTCCACTTTCCCTCTAGCTGACGCCACTTCATCTTGTTGGTCCTTGTAAACAAACCAGTGATTCTTGTGCTGAGTCAACAACCCCTTTCCATTAGGGCAATAATAATTCCAATCTTATAGTGGAATAACAAAAAAGTCATAAAACCAAACTAGAAGTAAGCAAAAGTCATAAAACCTAACTAGAAGTAAGGAGTTGTAACTCTGTGTTAACCCATCTGTCTTAAGTAATAAAACCTATGAGTCGTGGTTTCATACAGGAGTTGTGCATTTAGGCGAGTTCTGAAAGTTCGGGTCTTCACTGAACAGATGGTTTTCCCCTTCCCTACTGCGAGAAGTAAAGTATATCGCTGCTACCATACTATATTTATTGCAAAAGTATCCAGTTATCAAGTAGGGTGTTGGCGAAAGCGCATCTGTCCTGAATACTTGTTCTGCAAATGGAGTTTCTTTGGGTGCTTCCGTGTTTGTTGGTGCCGAGAGAAGAGATCTTTTCTCATGCGTGTATCAAGTGAGCTCGTGGATATTAAGTATACAATACATACAGTAAGGGCAAAGGTGCTTAGTGTTATAGAACTACGAGATCATCAACAGTAGAAGGAAAGTATCTTGTTGCGCGGGGAAGAACTAATTAGTTAAGGGCAATGGAGTTCCTGTTGTTATATTAAATACAATACCAGAGTTAGGACTTCAGAATGGAATTGAAAAGTGGGAATTGTGAGCCTAGCCCCTACCTTTAAGGATTGCTAGTAGATGTTTTAGAGGTATAGTACAAGTAGCTGTTTTAGAGGTATAGTAAGTATAGGAGCTATCAGCTTGTTTCATTCTTTATTAGTGGGGAGGTCTGGGCAGAATAGATGACTGTTGAAGCGCTAAGTCCTGAAGCAGATGACAGATCAGAAGCCAGAGTTGAATCTTTGCTGTGGGTTGAAAGATCCGGATTCTATCCCCGACTCCGTATATAGCTACATATATGGTTTCTTCTCCTACTCCGGCCCGGGCATATATATCTTCTATCCTCTTGGGGCGCCTGTGAAGGAATTAAACAAGCTCCTATCCCGTATTAATAGTATAAAGTAAGTATATGAGTTTAGGGGATTCGACAAGGCTCTATGTTCTTAGCTCAAATTAATTTATACAGCCGAGAAGTATATTGAATAGGGCATTTCCCATCAAACTACTACTGTGATGTTTTAGTTCATTTTTTGCCTATAAAACAGGGCTACGTTGCGGCTACGTTGCTTTTCTGCTGGGCTCTTTCATTCCTACCTTCCGGAGAGGATCTTTCATCCCTACTTTCCAGAGAGGAAGAGGAGAGAGCACTAGGTTTGGTTGGCGAGATAGAGGGAAATCCTGACTTTAGAGCACGGAGCACATGGGTAGTGACATCTTTGGTAAGAGTAGCTAGATTCAATGATACAAGCAAATAAGCAACGACAAAAGAAAGAACAAGTGCAAACGGGTACCTATTAATTTAGCTCGGTTAAGCTGTCAATAAGGAAATTATCGTCGATAAGAACAAGAGAACTGGCCGCTACTACCACTACTCGGGTCGGGCATGAAGATGAAACCTGTTTTCGTAGGATTAAACTTTAACACGGAAGTTAGGATGCAACTCGAACAGGAACCGGAACTGGGCAATAAGAGTTTAACTGATGAAACTAAAAAGCAACTGCTAACGCCATAGACACAGGACTCCGACTAACGCCATTAACACCCCCTTATATACAAGTTAAGTAGAAGACCGGCCCGCTTATACCTATCACCTTTTTTCTAAAGTCAGCAGTGAACGCTCCTATTAACTGAATTAGGCTAGGCTCCTCTATGAAACAAACCCTAGTTCTCGTTCCATTTCCTTTAAGAATTGAATCACCCAAAAAGTAAGTATCAGCAGAAGCAACTGGTAGATCAGCAACTCCAAGGGAAGAAACAGACTCCGGGGCTTGAGCTAGGCATGCTAGATCTACTAGGGGACAGCTGTCGGTTCCTAACTTATAGTTTGGGGTGCCTCTCTTCCGCGCATTCCATTCTTTTTATAGCAGACTTAGAGCTACAGCACCAACACCTTTTCAGTTGAGACTTGAGACCCGCTAGCCCTTATTCTTATTAGTAGAAGACCGGCTGAGGGAAGGGCAGAGAGATGATATGACCAATTCCCTGCATTAGTATACGCGCCTAGCCTAGGAAGTATATAACTAAATTATGACCTGAGCTACAAGGCCTTAGCAACCTATACCTTATGATTAGTATTAATAGGGATATCCAGAGTGGAAGACCTTTTAAGGATTTGTCAAGGTATACACTAAAAAAAAAAAGCATTTATTGAACGGGGGAAGCACAGAGAAAGGAATCTTCTTATTAAACTCATAAACTTGCCAACGAATGCATTTCTTCCTATAATCAGTAGGGCCTGAAACTATAATGACTCTCTCCGCCTTGATAGTAGTTGTTGCTTGCCTGTCCCCTTCCCTTTAGCACTTGTTATTGCCCGGAGTAGTCCTGATACTTTAGATCAGTAGTTTTATACCCTCTTTAGTAGTGGAATGATTTGTTTCAAGTGTTGTTCCAGAAGCAAGGGAATAAAGATCTTCTGCAGTAGCGCGTATAAGAGTTTACCTCAAAAGGAAGAGTTTACCTCAGTTGCCATCAATAGTTTCTATTATTAACAGATGTAATTTACAATAGTCCGAGCCTACCCTGCACTCTTAACAAAGCAAGTATTCTTTCTCGGCTCAGGAGTAGGAACAAAAAAATGAAAAACTGCGAGAACAACTTCTCCAGACTCCACTTGATACGATTGATTTCCAGACTCCACTTGATAAGTCCTGTGTGAACCTGCATTTGATTCTCGAGTTGCCCCTGACTGCCCCTGTTAATAATAAATATATAGAAGGTGCTTTTGAGGATCGGCTTGTCTGCTTGCCGGCTTTCTTTGCCTTTTTTGTCTAAGTTGCCCAGTTCTTGCCTTTGTAGTAGTGGATTTGCTAGTTTAAGACCTGTCCGTGGATTTGCTAGTTTAAGACCTTTCCCTTGTATCTAATTCGAATACCAGAGTTTGGTTAGTATTGATTGGCAAAAGCTATAGGAGCAACCACTTTATTAGTTAACTAAGGTTAAGGAGCAAGAGCAGAGTAGACCCTATAGATCCGCTAGAGAGTACCGTTACTTAAGTGCATCAACCCCTTTATTTAAAATAGCATTGGTTACTGGGTGGGTTTCTATCTTCTTTACAATAAGTAAACTCTATTCTTAAAGGAAGGAATGCTAGATGGGGAAGAAACTGAATCAGGCTAGGGGGGGAAGAAACTGAATCAGGGGATTTAGCATTGGCAACGAGATCATCAGTTGTGGAAGCAGTATCTGAGGCTGTGGCGCCAGTAGAAGAGCTCGGGTCGGGTGCTAAGGTAAGATCTGAAGCCGGGGAAGCAGTTAAGTCTTAAGGGTGTTTGAGCAACAGAACAGAACCATCAATTTAAGAGGAAGAAATTCATTTTATTGCCCCAATCAACTCCATTCATTCTGAGAAAGTCCCTGTTTCGTGAGAGTTTCATCTTTATATAAAGAAGATCAGTGAGCAACTGTAGTAGTGAGTCAATTCGGCTCTATTCTCTCTCTGCACCTGGTCCGTAGATAAAGTTAATATAAGGGGCAAGCAGGTAGAGAGTGAATCCAGTGACTAACCCGGGTTTTGTGGAAGATACCTCGCATCAAAGCCAATAAGAGAGTAAGTCGTGTACATATTCTATTACAAAGTCAACTAGATCAGATCGTTTCTATGACAAAAGTGGGCTAGCAAGTTATGTCTTCTGGCCCGAGCCTCATTCTTATAAGAGTTATTCACAAGTCCAGTGTTCGCCATAAAGAAGGGAACCAGCAAGATGTTAGGAAGAAATGCATTCGTTGGCCAGTTTCCAGAGGAGAGTTCTCGTTTTACCCTTGCCCAACCAGTGGCCCAGCCCTGTTTCATAAGTATTTGTAGACAATAGTTGTTGACCGGGATATTTTTCAGAGGATTGCCTGTTACTCGGATAGGGTGGTCTCATTCTTATAGTATAGGGTCGTTTCATTACTATACTCTACTTTATATCTTTAGTTTTATACCTTCCATAGCTGTGAAAAACATTAACAGTTGTTCAATCAATTCCATATTTGTTGACTTGCCCTTGCCTATCCGCCTACCTACCGATCTTATTGATTACTTAATTCTGAATATATAGGCAATTATTATGCCTGGCCCTTGCCCGCGCTTTTTAGTTCATTCTTTTTTCTACTGCCCCTCCCAATACTCATTTCTTTCCCAGAACTCCCCTTTCTGAACCAACAAGACAAGGACAGATTCCACTTAGTCTAGAACGGGTGGGCTTGTTTTAAGCAATGAGTAAAACCAAAAGAGGGGAGCAAGAGGTATGGTTGCCCTAGGTCAGAGGTCGGGTCAGGTGCTCAAACATTAGATTAGAGGTCGGGTCGGGTATAGTAGAGAATTGCCTGTTCCCCCAGGCGAGTGAGAGTTAACACCAAGTGCTTTCCTTTGCCCTTAAGTAATGGTGGAATACCGATAAGAATTGACCTCCTCTGCTATAAGTCCTGAAACTTAATCATTAGAGTTCCCCGCTCTGTTTAATAGAAAGAAGTCACCCACCCTTAGTGAGTCAACAACTAATCATTCAACTCAAGCCTCTCACTTTTCCTGACGCCACGGATCCAACTGCATACCTTTAGCCTACCTAAACTAGAAAATAAGAATTAGATTTCCTAGGAACAGCTTCAGTTTGCCCTGCAACTAGTAGTAGTCCAAGTAGGGGAGGAGTTTCATATGTATTTGTTTCATAGGGCGAAAGAATGGAATGTAGTGCACAACTAATATAATCCAGTAACTAAACTCCCCCTTCCCTTTAGCCTTGTCAACAAATAATTCAAATAATGAATTTCAAGTTAAGGGCTATACAAATAATTCAATTTCTTTATCTTGTGCCGAGTCAAGTGAACCAGGCATTTCTTATCGAGACCCAGTTAACCAGTCAAGCCTTACATGGAACTTGCTGCTCCCGTTAGCGCCTCAAAGGCGGATCTTTCTTCTTTTCTTTTGCCGACAAGAACTGGAATTGCAGCTGACTTTAGTGGTTCTGCTGGAATTGATTCTTCCGCAACACCATAACTTTAGAACAGAACAAGTGCTTTCTTCGTAGTCGTCGGGAGCTACACCTATATGCTATAAAACTGCTTCCTGCTATGATTATTCGCTTGTAGATTTGTCCACACTGCAGTAAGATGGGAATTGAGTAACCAAAGGGCCCTGACTCGAAAGAAGTAATTGAATCTAGCGTTCCACTCATATAGATTTTGTAACTCAACAGCTTAAGCTTACTAAAATAGATTGGCCAAGGACAGCGTACGAACGGTAGCTCATAAGGGCAGAGGCAGACGTTGCACTTGCAGCTAACTCACTTTACACAACACCCACCACTTGTTGCTTTATCTGATCCTGATCCAGCTGATCTGGTCGATTCCACTCATTCACTTCCAGCTTCTAAGCTTGCTGCTAACGATTTGACTCGCACAAGAACTCCCCTTGAAGAACCGCTTGCCGCTGATTTACTTTCTACAGCTGAATATCCCTATCCCTGCTTATTAAGAATTGAAACTCATATGAGAAATTCCCCGAACTAACTCTATATGACTTGCCGACCTCAACTCGCCCTTACTTATTAAGGCTTGATTTATTATGAGACCCCTAAGGCAACTTGACCTCTGGCTACAATGAATTTGACCCTGCTGGCAACAGATAAAGAATTGAACTCCGTAGAAAAGAATTAATATAGTTACCGCTATTAGTACATCTGATACTAACCAGTTTACTTACCACAATTCTTTTTTCTTAACTTCAAGTCCTGTGTTTGGGGGGTCTGTACAAGTTATAACCAAGTCCTTTATTCTCCCGACCAAGCGTATACTAGGTAGGTAGAGTGTCAAGGGAAGTCGGCTTGTTTACTAATAGTAGGTGTCGATAGCAGCAGAACCCCTTCTTTGGTCCATACATACCCTGAAAGAAGTAAAACACACTTTCCTGTCTTTTCACTAAATAGCTAAGGTCCTCTTCTCTTATACCTAATGCGTGCTTGTGGAGGGATGGCTTGATCAATAATCTCTGTAACCGAGAAAGGTTTTTACATGCCCACCTTTGCTTCCATTTAAGTAAGTAAGCCCGCTGCATCACTACCATTTAAGTAAGTAAGCCCGCTGCATCACTACCTGATCGAAAGTAAGAGTCCGTCTAGCTTTTAGGCTAGATAAAGATCCATAAGCACCAGTCCCAACTCCTTTGCCAAGATAGAGCCGTACGAGTGTATTCGCTCCCGCTTATGCGCCTACCTCTGAAACTGGGACAGAACTTTATCCACTCCCAGAATATGAGCGGCCCACCTCTGAAACGGAGACAGAACTTTATCCACTCCAACAATCAATAGGTTAATATGCTCATCAGTCTTTAAAACGAACACATTCCTCAAAGCACCCTTCTCCTTAGCTTCTGGTCGGCTTAGAGACTTTTGCTTCCTTTCCCCCACTTCTCCCGCTTCCCTTTCATCATAGTTAAAAAAGGGGCTGGGCTCTAGGCGCCTAGAGTTGAAATACTGTGCGAACTTCTACACATCGAAATAGACAGGTGATCCTGTACGTCTAACTTCAAATTCTGGTACTGTCTACGCATTACTTAGATGGATTGTCTTCATCAATGCACATAGTATGGGGATAGGGTAGAATAATGCCATCGATGGTATTCGGGTTGATACATTCTTGGGCTAGCGTCAATGGTCTGTGTATTGGCTTCGAAACTAGACATAAGAGCGTACACCTCCTCGCTTACGGTTCAAAGAAGTCCGGATGATTCATCAACTCAATCTTGATATAAGTGTTCGGATGCTATCTCGCAATTGGCTTGGATTTACCCTGCTCTGGTCCTTCTTTTTGCCATCCTTCCTCTGACTTATAAGGAACCCCTGTAAATAGAGCGGAATTACAATCCTGCCTATCCCGGAGAAGAGAGCCTCCTTACTGTAAGTAGAGCTGAATGACAGCCTTCCCAACTTATTTATTAGATAGAGCCCCTCTGTAGGTAGAGCGGAATTACATCCTTCCCCTCTCCCAACTTATTTATGAGAGCCCTCCTTAGGTATAGCTGTGAATTACATCCCTACTACCCTATGACGCTTTCGCTCCTTTTATTTCGCTCTTACGCTAGCAACTATATTGCATCCCTCCAGCAACCTAACTACCGACCTTTCTAGGATCGAAGGGCTCAACCCATAATCGCTACAAGTCTAGCAAAAAGTGTGTGTGAAGTGCGTTCCAACCAATTTTTTTTGCTTACTCACCGGGCAGGACAAAACTGGACTCGGTAAAGGCACCGAACTAAAAAACATTATTTGTTGTAGGAATACTATGTTGCTTGGCCGGTTTACAGGAAAGGCTTGTGTCGGGTGCCAGTCTTTAAGTGTAAGGAGGTGATTCTGTCGGTTGAGAGGGTGTTGTTGACAGTTCCAGTTCATAACTTCCAGAACGGATCTTGGATACAACACTCGAACTGCATTAGCTTCAGCAGGTGAGCATTCTGGATTCCATTATTCCAGTCGGAAACTTCTACTTCCGCACTTGCGCCAAGAAATAAGCTAACACGAGCTCAATCATCTTTATAATTGGAATTGCCCTTGAACAGACAAAGAATATAATATAGATAAAAGCAATGGTGAGTATAGAATTAACAGGACACCCGAGTCGAATATGCTTAGCGCTTCAATAATGAAAAGGTATAGAAAAAAAGTAAACAAGGCAACGTATTAGGAACCCCGGGGTAAAAAAAAAAAGCTAAAGTTCTGGTTATTGGATTATATATGGATTCTTTAAAGAAGTGTTTGATACTTAGACATTTATTGAGCCGTATCTAACCTATTTTGGTTGTCTCATAACTACTAACTTAAACAAAGATCTGATACGACCCAGCCTCGCAAGGCCGAGTTAACCGGTTGGACAGACACCAACTAAGATAAATCCAGAAAGAAGGTTAGCCCCAGAAAGGATAAAGTTGATTTCCTTCCTTTTCATTGGCATGTGGTGATAGGACGGTAAGTAAGCTGGTGGGTAGAGTTCTTGTGGTAGATAGAAGTTTAGGAGTCACTTTTCACTCCCGTTACTTGTTCATTAGTAGTTTATTGTTGAATTGAGTCTAGCGTTACCAATATAGATATGAGCAACCTAACTGCTTCCTATACCGATAAATAGATATGATTTCATAGCAGCATTGCTTGTTATATATTATTTCCTAGCAGCATGACTTGTCGATACTTTTCTATTACTTGTTGATACTTGTATTATTAGTGTACATCATATATAATTAATTAAGTCACAGGACTGCTTACTCAACACTAGTTTGTTTGCGCCTTAGCTCTTTCAAAGAATAGAATCGCTACTCTTGTTACGAGATACGAGACTGCTTGCTAATAGCTAATATAGTAGGGGAGCAGTAGTAGGTCCAACGCTTAGTAGCATTATAGTTTATATGAATAACTCCCTAACGAACGCTGTAGTCTGGAGCTTGCTAACAAACAAGTAAGTAAGCGTAAGCGCCATGAGAGTAATAGGTTTCAAGTTAATCCCTGAGAGTAATAGTGGTGGAAGTTATCATTATTACAAAAGTCAATGAGAAAGGGAGATAGATAGGTTTACAGTAACATAAGTCAATGAGAAAGAGAGAGATCAGGGTTTACAGTAACATAAGTCAATGAGAAAGAGAGATAGATTTGTTTACAGCCAACACCTTGTAGTGATTTGTTGTTAGGTTACTTTATTGCCGAACGATAGACTCTCGTATAGCCCTTGTTAACTACCTAATGCACTCAGATAAAGCAGTGAGAAAGTAAGGTTAAGGCCAAAAGTTCCCTTCTTGTATAGGTCGGGGAGGGGTGTTCTAGAAGATGTAAAACTTCGGTAGTGCTCGCCAATAGGAGGTTGTACTATTTTTTAGCTAGTAGGGGTTCCTCGCCTGAGTGGAAACACTAAGAATGGAGTTTCAGAGGCTTGAGTCAGAATTAACCTTCATGCTTTACAACATAATAAGAATAATTCTCGGGAGGGGTTTAATAGAAAAAAAGAAGGCACAAACCCAGTGCTCTTTCTCGCCTACCTACAACCGCCTACCTACAACTAAGAGCCAAGCGACGAGGCAAGTCGACTTGACAGTGAGTTTAGTAGTTACTCGTTGGGTTAAGGGAAGCAGGGGCTTCATCTAATAATGGCTCTTACGTCGGTGCTGTAACTCCTTGTCGGTAAGTTCCCGTTCTAGTTAAATCGTTTAAAGATGCAGTTCGAGAATCATCCCATCTAGAAGTAGAAAATCCATTAGAAGCAGATGCAGTTCGAAAGGAAGTTGTATCCAGAGTGGGTAAAGAACTAGGATAAGAATCAGATGTCGTGCGAGAGTAAGCTAGTCAGTAAGTTATCTGCTCTAGTAAGCTGTCGTAGTTGCTTGCCCCGTGTTTCCCTCATAACAGTAGCAGCCCTTCCGCGCAACAACTCTATTACTCGCAAGTAGACCCGTCATTGAACTTGCTTGCTATGAAGCATAAGATCAGAGAACTCCTCACGCGTTACCAAGCAAACTAGCAACGGCACAGCCAAGTAACGACCTAATGTGGTGGTTCCTCTCCTTCTGTAACAATGCGGAAGATTTGTAATATCCATTGATGGCTCGCTGTTCTATGGTTATTGTTGCCGGCAGGCACGAACTTGAGTTTAGCGCCCTAGTAAAGTAGTAAAAGTAGCGGCGGGGCTGGTAGGTACGACTTTCTACTTTTGAAATATGACTTGCAGCGCACGCACCTGCCCGTCGGCGGTAGTCGTCATCATCGTGCCGATCCTTCTTCATGGGATCCTTCTTCCTCATGAAACCCTTTTACTCTGACTGGAGCCGAACCCTTTTCTGAATCTGGTTTGTTTGGCAAAAACTCTGTTCCGTTATCGCCACCCGAGCATCTTGACAAGTTAACCATAATAAATGGTTGGACCGGTTACTTCGTAATCAGATTTCCCCCATGGAAGTTCCTGATTTGGGACGTAACCTTTATCTCATCTAGGGTTGGTTTGTCAAGGCATTGAAGCACGTTGCTTTCTCAATCCAATGACAACGATGATTACCACCTACGTACGATCTCAGGTCTTCCATTCCCTTTTTCTTTCCCTTAGTAAGTTGAACAAAAGAAACGGAATCATTAGCTTACTAAAGATTGTTAACCTTTTACTGACTCTAAAGACCGACATCAAGGATCAAGACCTAAAGTTATGTGCTTACAAATGATACCTTGCCAGTAGTTCATAAAACCTCCCTATACCAACTTATTCATTATAACACTTATTCATTATAACGCAGCCCTCGTTGCTTCACTCTCCTAGGAGGTAGGACTTTCCCTCTCGATTGTAGCACTTTTCATTCTTACTCGTATTATAGGAGGATGCCGTCCCCTCGAGACTACCAGTCGTTTCGGTTTAAGAATTTCCTGCAAGTTTGGTTTTGGTTGTATTGGCAGCAAGCGGAACGTAGGCGCTTTAGGTGTGTGTTGACCATGCACTCTCGCGTCATGTAATGTCGTATGTATGATAGAGGTGGTTTGGTGATTTACCTCAAGGCTAATGGTTATCTATTAAGGTTCTTAGAATGAATTAAGCTATGATCCGGATAGAGATGAATGAGGGTCTTACTATGATGGCTCCAAGCCGGCCATAATCGAATAGATAGGCGAAGCAGCCAATAGCTGTTCTCGATAGAATAGGTTGCTTCCAAGCTCAAACCATTTGAAACACAATTGCTACTTTCTTCTTGGTATTGATAGAATTTTCCGCCCATGTAAAATAAAGTAGAGGGAGAGAACAGGAAGAGAGAAGGAAAAAGAGCAAAGGATTTACAAGTATTAATGGGAGAAGTGGTGTTGACTGACTAAAAGACATCAGCGAAGCATACTTTCCTGCGCCGTTCACTTGAAAGGGACCCCGCTGACCGGTGTTTCGATCTATATATTAATGAAACCCCTATCCAACTAAGGAGAGCTTGTAAGAATCTTGAGCCGTTACAGCCAGTAAGTGATCCCACCGATAAAGGGTGAGGCGAGCATTTCTCCCTTCCTTCTGAGAGAGAGCACTAGCTCAGAAGCAAGAAAGCTCCAAAACCAGTAAGGACAGGACAGCCTGTCTGATTCAACCCCTTGGAGCTCGTCCATTCAAAACATCGCCCTCAGGATTACCCCATTCTTAATAGCCTCCTAGTCATTGAGCTTTAACCTTAATTAATTGATATTTGGATCATACCCTCCGTTGAGCTCTCGAACTACCTGCGCCCGATTCCTTCTGACATTCTAATTCCAGTATTGTTGACAAAGCAGGCAATCACGTAGGCCTCAAACACAATCAACATTCTTTCTTTGGGCAGTAGTAGGTTATGTTCTGGACAAGCGAGAGCCGAGCCAACATCCTTTCCCTTCCTTCCAGGACCGCCTGTAATGCCTTTTTCTAAGCAATTCGCGTCTCCTCGCTGCTAGGGACATCGAGTCGTCTGCCTCCCTTTGATATAGGAGGTCATTGTCTAGCCAATATCTCCGAAGAAACCCCTCTTAAACTTGGCAACTCAGGCAGTCTTTCACTTTCCTTTCTGGCAACTCAGGCAGTCTTTCACTTTCCTTTCTTCTTAATGTGGTTGTTAAGCCTTTCATTGAGATAAATGCACTTGACTTTTCCACACAAAGTAATCTTATAGCAATAATTCCTGCCAAGACTGCTTTTTCGGCGTCTTTAAGAATGAGTAACCACAATACAATTCCCAACAAGGAGACTATTAAGGTATGAGGGCAATGCACCACAGCTTCAATTTCCTTATCATGTGACGATCATCTAACTTCCTACTGGAACAAGGAAAGAGAAATGCTTGGTTTGAGAAAGCCTCCCCAATAGCTTTGTCTGAGGCATCTGTGTTAACTTCGAAAGGCAACTCTAAGTCTGCGTAGGATTGCAACTAAAGCCTTCCACTTGTCAAATGCTTCTTGGAATGCCACTGTCCACTGCTACTTTTGATCTTTATTTAGTCAATCCGTGAGAGGCCCCTGTAATGAGCCAAGAAAATACCTTAACTCTATCACTTTGGTGGTTTGAGTCCAATCCACAATGGCCTTAACTTTCCTCCCATCCGCGTCTTTGCTAATCAAATGCCAAAAGTAGATAATTCCTTAAGGGCAAAGTTGCTCATACTTTTCCATCTTGACATATAGGTTGTGTTCCCTTCACCGAGTTAGCACTTTCTAAGGTGGCACAACCCATAAGGACTCAACTCACGAGACTCTTTGTCAGCTCCATCTGCTAAACAAGACAAGGATTCTTCACTCTACTCGAACGGAATGCCTCTTTGTCTTCCTTTTACACTATCATTACGAGCCGAGCCCGAGGCAATCAATGTACCTCTTGTCTCGGATTCCGTTTGATTCCAGCCCAGCCTTTATAGGCTTTCCATCCGGTTTAGAGATGCGATGAGCCAAGCGCGTTGGGGACTTCCTTCCGTGTCTATAATCGGCTACGTAAATCGAACTACTCTATTCCTTTGGTTTGGACCGACTACTTACTGAGCAAGGAAGGGATAAGATCGTTCTTTACTCGCTTTCTTCGGGCCACCACTAGTAACAGTTGATGGGCATGGTATTGACCCATTGATGAGAACAACGGATGAAGCAATAGGTGAGCTATCATAAAGAGAGGCGCCAGGATCAGACGAGAGAGATCAAGATGAGTTTTCGTCAGTCCTATTGGGAACGGGACCTGCAGGGTTATCGAGGAGCGCTAGCCTTTTCTTCGCCAATTAATCGATTACATTATGTACCGATTAACTCGTTGGTTCATTCGATTTATTTGACTTCTTTCCTGGTTCCTCGCCCGTCACCACCAGGAGATCCATTTTGAGACATCATTTGATATTAAAGCGGTTCCCATATAGTACTGGCAATTATAGGGAGGGCAAGGAAATTAACCCCATTGATTTAAGCTTCCCGGACTGGGATTTATCATAGCAGTGCTGTAAACCTTTATATCAGGATGAAACCAGTGCCAATCAGGCTGAACCAAGGTAGTTTAGCTCGCTGTAGGAGTTCCATTCTGGGTCTGCCCGGTCGAAGTCCCCTCGAGCTCTTTCAACTTCCGGGGGTTCTCCAATGTTCAGTGGGCATTTTAACAAACTCTATAATACGGTAGAAAAAACCCCAGCTTCTTTAAGGTTTCTTCAATGAAAACCCATTCTATCTGATATCATATGCTTGTCTAATATCAATCCTTATATGCTTGTCTAATATCTCTATCCTTGGCCTTTTCTTTATGCAAAACATGAACCAGCTCTTGTGCAAGTATTGCTTGATGGTGGAGCCTTCCGTCCCAGAGCAAACCCGCTTAGAGGAATAAATCAGTGGAAGCACCCCGGTTAGTCATAATCTTGTAAATGGCCAACTACTTGGGGACGAAATTGTGATAAGCGAAAGAAAGACACAGCTTACCTATCTTCTTTTGGGATAAGGGCCATGAAGGTATGATTTAGACCTTAACTCTAGGCATATGGTCCCAGAGGCAAATAAGTGAAGTATAACATCTACCACAGATGCTCCAACAGTGGCCCAGAGGATCTTTTCAAAAGTCAGCTTCCAATCCATCTGGTCCCGTTTTTAATTGGGCATTGAGAAGATTACATTTTCAATTTAGCTTTCTTCTGGCATGGAAATCCATCTCTCATTTTCCTCATCTGTTACCAATCTAGGAATAACTCCCATCAGCCCGTAATCGAGGATTGTCCCCAACTTGTAAAGATTATTTAAATTGGCTCTTTCATTCAGAATGTTTTGCTGCCCTGTTGCGCCATCATCAAGCCTCAATTGTTATAAACGATCCCCTTCCTTTTCCTTAAGCCAATCAACCCTATACTTTTACCTCCAAAGAATGGATTTTTTGAGTTGGCATTCACGCACTTCCGCCTCTTCTTTTAGTTTCACCAGATTGGGCCGCGTATTACCAATAGAACCCAGTATAAAGCCTTTCATCTTGTAAGAGCTTTCTTTATCAATATTCAGAAATTCCCCAGGTTCAACAAGCTTATTTATTATGGAGCTGTCCTGTCCAGATTTAGGGTAGGGAGAGTATCGGGCTAGAAGGCATCGGGGAATGATTGTGCTGTGCCAAGCTTTTCTGACCACGTCCACAATAGATGGGTGCCTAAACCTAAATTCATGGAACTGGAAAGGAGCCTTCGAGGACCAGGGTCTGGGTCAGTCGAGATAAGTAAAGGATTTAGATCTTATTTAGCTCTAGCGAGATAATTCACCGTAGTATCAAGAAAACGAACTCTCCAATCGCCATTAGCAAGAGGGTTGGTGTGGCCAGACGCTCAGCTCTACTAAAAGAGGTAAGGGATAGCGAAGGCAGGAAAAGCATGGAGTAAGCTCTTTATTGGTTTATCTTATTACTATAGGTGTTTTTCAAGTTGGAAGTCACTCACTACTAGTTGCGGCTACGTTGCTTGGCTACTTAACTTTAACTATAGGGACAGTTTAGAGTCAAGGCAAAACTAGTAACGACTCGACTCACTAACGCATCCCGAGAATAATCCTTAGCACACAACGGCAGAAGCCAACACGGAATTTAATCTAGTGCACACATCTTTTATTATTAAAGGACAGAGGCAGACTAAGCACTTACATTAGTATTTACTAGCAGGGCTAAGTTAGGACTCGCCAAGCAACTAAGTAAGACGGCAACAGGACATGTTGTTTTTCTATTAGTGCCTAAGCTTTCCCTTATCTCATTTTAGCTGATAGACTAGTTTGTTTCTTACTTAGAGTCAAATCATTCAACAACTTACACCTTTAGCAGAATAATCTCATGGAACCTATTATTCCTCTGATTAAAGATCGGACTAACTGTTGAGTTCTAGCGGCAGCGAGTTAAAAGCGCGTTAGAACTAAGTAGGACCTCTATTCAACGTAGCTAATGCTTATTGGAGTTTTCAAGAAAAAATAACCTATAACTTAAAGGGACAGAGGCAGAGGCTGACTAAGCACTTGCAGAAGCATCAGAAGATATATCAGCTAGAAGATATGGCAGAGTGTGCTATTCGAGAACTAACTCCCTTTACAAGGACCTGAGTATACCTCTTTTTGCTAACTAGGGGAAACTCCTCTTACAGCAAATTACCTATCTTGCCTACCAGACAGCTCCTTAAATGAATATCTGTCACCTATAAGAATCACAGGTGCGATTGCATTGCCGGAACCACTAAGCGCATCCGCCCCTGATGAAGTCTAGTTTCTTTCTTTGCGAGTTGGACGGAGCGGGTAATTCTCGTTATAGTAGGGGCTCATGACTTTCTACTATTAACTCCTACGCTCGAACACTCGTACTCACTGCATTTACTACTTGCTTCACACATGGGTTATACTACACTACAGTATACGCTTGGCCCTGGTACTCTCACTTCTCGGACTAGTAAAGGTCTACTCCAATAGTTAATAGGGAGCAAGATAGAAAGCAGGTCAACGAGAGATAACCCTCCCTACCTCTCTCAGCTCGTGGATCTCCTTACAATATATGTCCTTTCCTTTCTTGTCTTCTCTCTTTAGGCGCAATTCAAGAAGGATAGACGGACCATCTTCCATTTGATCTAGAATAGAATAATGGAATCTTATCCAAAAAGCACTTCTGCAGTGAGAGTTTAGGTTGTTCAATACTAATCTGACTTGAGAGTTTTGTAAACTAGATCTTAACGCTTTATCTGGAGTATGGATCAGAAGCAGTATAAAGTGAGTCAGCTGCCAGTGGAAAGTCGAGATCGGTAAAAGAACAAGCGCCTTATTTGTGATATCAAATAATAAGATGACTAACATATATATATACAGGGGGCAAGACAGATTCAAGTTTTCTGTTTGACAGGGTGCTTTCAGGATGAGGATGAAATAAATGATTCTTTTACTTTAGCTTCTTAAGGGTCAGTTCATTCTTTTACTTGTGCTAACGGAAAGGGAGTTTAACAAATAAATAAGATGTTTGTCAGAAAACGCATTCTAAGGGCAGTTTATGAGTTAAGATAATGTCTGTGGTTTTTTCCCATAAGATTAGTTTACCCGCGAGACTAGAAATAAGCCTTCTTGCCTTCACTTGGAAAGAAGTATTCTTCAGCAAAGCTCCCGTAAGCCGAAAACTGGAAGGACTTGTAACAGGAGTTGTTAGTGATTTCAAACTTTTATAACTTCGCGATTAAGTGAAAAGAAAAACCGTGTACAACAGGACTTAGTAGTTGATTGGCCCCGAAAGTTGTTGGCATTCTGAAATAGGAGAGACCTGAACAACACTTTATACTGCTCCGTCTCCGGAGTATGATCCAGATCTATATACTGATCTAGCTTTAACACCTTATTTATACCCCGAGGAGTGAGACATAGCTTCAACTTCAAGAAAGAGGGCTGTCTTCACTCCTAAAGCAACCCCCATTCTGATATTATGTATCACTGAAAGAGCACTGTGTTAGTGACCCATTCCACACTATTGGAGTACCCTTCTGAAGAATTGAATTTACTATTAAAAGAATTGCATTTAGGAATTAAGAGCACTGGACTAGGTTGGTTCAGAGCACAGGGTTGCTTCCCCGCTTCTATTATACCTCTAGCTCAATCCTCTTCTCTTCTTCACCGAACTCTAGAACACCCACAATCAATAAGGAACTGTAATAACTCGTACTAACTTAATGGAATTGACTACTTGCTGAACACATGGGTTATACAACTCCCCGGATACATATAGCTATACGAGAAACATTCTAATAGGTACTTAGGTAGTGCATGAAATTCTCACTCAATTTGAAATAGGCAATTCTTACGGAGTTGTAGTTGTTACTCGTATCTATCTCTGGTGCAATAAAACATCTAGATATAGTGCAATAAAACGGAGAATTGAACTGGTACCTGGGAAACTCTATTGTTACCACGAAAACCGAAACCCCATTCCTATACTATTACTTGAGAGTTTAATTATAACTTGACCTTATTACTTATTCGGTTACTGTATGTGCTAGATCGTACCCACCCTATTCTTACTATTTAATGAATCTCTAAACTAATAATTGAAGTAAATAAAACTAATAATTGAAGTAAATAGCACTTAGGTTAGTTGGCAGGTTCCTACTTCTATCTCTAAATGCGCTAGATCTATCCCTTCTCATTAGTACCCGCACTTACTTGTTCCATTCTGACCCTCTTCATTCACTGATAATGAAAAAAAAGGTGAACTGTATCTTTTAACTCCCGACAACTGGACGGACTGACTTGACTCTGATTACCAGTATTATCTATACTCAATGAGCATTAATCATTCATTAAGTGTGGCGCAACCCTTCCTTTCTTTCGCCCGGTATACTTAACTGCTGATGATTCTATTTTCACTTCGTCTGATCCTACAGCGGATCCAGCATCCGTTTGAGCCTCAGCTTCTCCTTAATCAAACTTACTAAGAAGAGTTTCTGCAACGGCGAACTCTACTGAACTTCCCGAACAAGCAGGAATTTCCACTAAAGGAATTCAATCCATCGAGCGGTCGCCTTGTTTCATTTCCATTTGACTGAACAACTCTTTCTCCACTAGCACCCGAACAAGACTTTCCGGATTCCGTTTATTATGAGGATCCTGCTCCTGCCTCATATTACCTAAATTCTCTATATCCAACAACACCTTTATCAGATTCTTCTACTCTTCCGAGATACCGCTCTGCTGACTTTCCTCACAAAACTCCTTACTACTCATTTCATTAAGAACGGTGAATTAAAAACAGGACCACTTGCTTATTTGTTTGCGCTGTAGCTTCTTCCGTTGTTTGGACCACAACTTGTTTAAGGCTTTCCTTCCCTTAAGATTTATTGCCCTACCCGAGTATATAAAAAGGAGTAATCATACCTAGTTCTAGACTTTATTGCAGCTTTCTTTCGCACTCAACTCGAATACCTAACTTATCCTTTCAGTGCTGACCTCGACTCTAATGCTGATTCTCTCGGAGACCACTTTAGAACTATAACTCTAAACACGAAACAAGAGCACGAAACAATAAACAAGAATAGCGAAACAAGCAAGAGTATATTCATAGCGAAACAAGCAAGAGTCTCTAATATATCTCGTTATATAAGTGATTACAAATAATAAAGATATATATTACTATCGCTTTTAAAAGGACCTCGAACTTATTCTTCTGATCTGGTCGACTCTCCTTCTTCAGCAGATCCTTATTCCGCTTTAGATCCTTAACTTTACTATCTTCTTGCCCCAACAACGTTAGCTTCATCCTTCTTTCGTCAACAAATACGGATCTGTCTTGCGCATAGTATAAAATCGATATATATTATGGATGTGCCATATAAGAGAGAGAGGAAAAGAACAGAGCACTGCAAACTAAACTGAGTCTTGTGTGTGCCACGCTGTTACTTTTTTCATGAATTTCTTACTGATGGGCGGAATTTCAATATTACTGAGATTTCTATACCACAAGAGGTATTTCAACTCGGCAAGCAGACAAGACACATCAAAGACTACTTCAATAAGAAACCACATATAGTAGATTGATTATTAGTTCTGACTTAAGATGTGCACTTAAGTAATTGCAAGCAACAGTACTGGAGAGACAAGCAGACAAGACACTACGGCTATAAAAAAACACGGTAAAACGTCAAGCCAAGTCACTCCGGGTATTTGTGCGTGCTTCTATAACTAATAACTACCAAGTCACTCCGGGTATTTGTGCGTGCTTCTATAACTAATAAGTACCCTTCATTACTGTATTTCCATCTATACAGGGAGTACCGCTTCCTTACCATATACCAAGGAGTATGGCGTTGCTCGTGTGGAAGTTCTGACCGTGGTTCTATATCCCCGCAAAAGGTCACTTATCATCCAAAGTATTTGGTAAGTCTGAACGATCTTAGCCAGTATCTTATTTCTATTCTAGTTGGCAGCTTTGCTTCCACCGCTCCATTTTATTTTGGTCTAGAGGGTTAAGACTTGTGGTGCTCTAAATTCCGTATGCTTGCAATGGCTCTCTCGTTTCTCCTTGAAACGGAACCTTGTTGTAAGAGATTCTGTGGTGTGGTACCCGGCAAATGATCTGCTTTTCCATGAATCTGGCCAGATGTTTTGCCCCCGTGAACGATTCTGCTTATACCCCAAAAGAGAAGGAATCTATGGATACAGCAATGAATCTGTGTCTATTAGAGTATAGGCTGCATGAGGGAGGTCTCGCTGCGCTAATCTTCTCATTGTTAGCTTCTCTTGAGGATTTTCACCTTCTGGGTATGCCCCTTTCTCTAGATACTGTTTGATGTCATGGTACCAAGGGTTTGAATCTGCTGTAAGTTCAATGACTTCCCTTTCCTAGTAGCACGGGAATCTCGATTTGATAACTACTAATGGTTTAATAGGTGTTGTTCTCCGGATTATCCCAAACTTAGGCCAAGGCAGCTAGGGCGTCGGCTATCTGGTTCTGATCTCATGGCAAATGATTCAGATTAAGGGCACTCGAAACCAGCGCATGACCTGCTTAGACGCTCCAGGTAAGGTCTGAGCCGGTCCTCTTTCAGTTCCCACTCCGCTCTGCCTTGGGCAAACATCGAATCACCAAAGACTTCCACTTACTCCTATGCTGATTAGTGTTTATAACCCACATGCCTATACTTCAGCCATATTGTTAGTTACTTGAAATTCCAAATTGTTAGTGACTTAAAATTCCAACTGATTTGGCTAAAGGGATGTTTTCTCCAGAAGGTGACACCAATACAACACCGATCCGATCCCAGCTCCACTCCGGTTCACGGCCCCATAAAAGTCGCCACAGCTATCCATTTTACTGCTTTCTTTGTAACATATTCAATGTCGAATTCAGACAACAGTCCTACCCACCCACAAAGTGACCAAGCTCCACTCCTACTTGTGCAAGGCCCGGCCTTTTACTTGCGATTGAATGAGTTGGTTTGCTCATTTTCTGCTTTCGGAACAAGTAGCTAACCAAAATCAAAGTAGTAAATCAATCCGAAGTAAGGTTAATGTTGACCGAGGAGCATTGTTTAGGTTTCCCCCATGTTTCCTTTCTTGCGCTCAAGTTGAAGCAATTCCTTTGTTTGTGTTGCGCTAAAGGGCTGCTAGGGCCAAGCTTTGTAGTCAGACCGCCAAGCTTAGTAGTCAGTAGCGCTAGAGTTATGAGCAAGTAAAAAGGGTATTAACTCATAGGAATTTCTATACAGTAGTCCGTAGCAAACAACAATTACTCTCCATAGGGTATGGCTCCCACCGAGGACCCTCCAAATCTAAACCTCCTTTTTGAATCTATAACCACCAGTTGTTGCGGAGGAAGTCGCAGTCAGTCGCTTCTCCCGGGGCCCCAAACAGGATCTTTTCTTTCTCGGGCGCAGTCAAAAGGTATACGGGACGGGATTCTATTATATCTAAACAGACACAGAAGTTCTGCTGCCAGCCACACCACTATGTGATGCGACAGGGAGAACAGGGGCCGCGTAGTAACCAAACGGCTGACCAACACTAAATGGTAACCGGTGGTACCTCTTAACTAAAGGAGGAAGGACCAGACCAGTCAATACATTACGGAGCCCCTGTGACGAGTTCACCACCGATGAAGCGGTATACACATAAAACAATAGAGCGATCATCTGATAGATGAGCACACGTAGCCATATATCCAGTGGCTTCATATCCAAACTAGAAACTGAAAGCCCACTAACTGCTCTAGGCGTTGAGTTTGATTGTAAGTACCATCACCATCTAAGCGACGCAAAACTGACATCGCCCAGGCGTTATAAGGCTTCCACTGTCTTAGGCTTCACATAGTTACCTATGATGAACAGTCGTAGCTTACCCGCCCCGGTAGGTGTGGCGGCTACTCTGCTACAGAACACTTCGCCAACCCGAGAAGCTGCATCATCCATAACGGAATACACATTCTCAATGTCCCGAGAGATGTCACTGTTTAGCATACTGGGAGATTCTCTGTAAAGAGCAAAGCGAACCCAGAGAAATCCAGTAGGAATGAGCCCCTTCTAGCTCAACACGTGTGTGGCGAGCGAAAGCAACTAACTCATACTTAAGTGCCTGGAAACAGGAAACTACACGTTTCTCCTTTCCTCTCCTTTCTGTCGAGCCCTTTGAGCCCTATCCGGTAGCTCTTCATTCCTAGTAGATCGGTTCTTAGTTCCTATCCAATTAGCTATTAGCTCGTAGCTCTCTTCTTGTAACTATGTTGCTAGGCAGTTAGTTGTTCCTATCCGACTAGTAGGAATGACAAGAACAATAACCACTATCCACCCTGCTCTTGGCTTGGTAATGCACTCGGGCATAGATCCTTTTTTTGACTAATACAAGCACTATCAGGAGCATCTTCCAGCGAGTCTTCCTATGTATTAGGAAGTATGGTCTTAGAAACCAACCCGGATATCAATATCTTAGTTACGAGGGTCAGTACCTATTAAAAGATGCACTATTTCCCTTGGGGTTCTGTCTTCTGAAGTCGCTTTCAAGTAGGGTTTGCCAGGGATCAAGTTATTGGATGGGAATAAGCGGCCTAGCTTATAGCTTAAGGGGACAACACCAATACCCACTCGGTTGGACAAAACCAGACCTGGACGAGGCAATTCAAGTCAACAACTTGGTTTACCACTCGGGGATAGACTTGGTTCCTCAGTCACTCAGAAATGCACAACCTCTTAGCTCCGCTTGGATGAGCTGACCCTTTTTACAATACAGGGATTTCCACTTTGGCTCTTGCATTCCATAATGGGAAGAACCTATTCGCCCAATCTTCTCTTTTGAATGCCCACTATGCAATATCTTCTCTTCTAGCTTCCAACAAGTCTCTTTGCTTAGCAGTGCGAGAAAAGTAGTAGAGATAATAAACAGTTTCCAGAGAAGTCAGCAGTAAACAATAAGTTTAGAGTGGTCTTACAATTTCTCTTGGCTTTGCGCATTAAGTAGGGGAGCTTAGTTTAGCGGGTGCGCGAGAGAGTTATTGAAGTGAGCTTTAGGGTAATAACTGAGAATAAACAAGGGCCAAGAACGGAAGTAATAAACTATAGGGTTGGCTACCGATATGAGTTTTACAAGTCAGGAGTCAAAGAGGGAGTTATTAATTTCTATAAAAACTATGAGGGCTTTCTATACAAACTATGAGCACCCATTTCCTTTAGGGCTTTCTATACAAACTATGAACACCCATTGACTTTCTTTCTCGCCTATTGTACCCGACCTTAATTCTGTTCTTTCGCACACCTAAGGGCATTATTGACTTTTTTGAGAGCCTATTGTCTTATTGCTTTAGTGAGTCACTGGAGTGAGGTTAAGAAATAATGATAAGAGTTGTGCAATGAAAGCAGTCAGCAGTTAGCTTTGGAGTTTCGATTGGCGGTTAGGCAGAAGAATAAAGGGAATAAATCTTCTTTGGATAGTCAGTCTCGGGGAACAAACAAACCAGGATAGTCAGTCAATAAGTATCCACTTTTCTAACTTTATTTATAGCTGAGAGTTTTGTAAAGCCAGCTGCTGTCATATCTGTATCTTGATTGAACCGACCCAAACTTTACTACTTGGGAAGTTATAGCACTACAAGGTAAAGCAAGCACTACTGGTTCCAGTCCTGTTTTAACCTGCTCTTTCAACTCTGATTTCAATATTTATATGTTGTGACATGCTCCATGATTTTCTTTTGAGTTTCGGTTGAGTTACATGTATGTTGAATTCGAGCAAACATTCTAATTATTATTGTTCTGGTTGCGCCTTAGCTTACTTTTTAGGTGCGTTAGTTGTATATCTCTTTTATTTGAATATTCTTCTCTTACATTAGACAGGCCTTACTTAGCTTTGTTGTAATGCTTGTTTTTAATAGAATTCCTTTCCTTCTTGGCTTGATTGTGACCGCATATAAAGCCGCTCTACATCGGTCACCTTTAGCCTAGGGCCTTAAACCGATATTTGAACGGACCTTACGTGAGCAAGAGAGTAAAGCTGCCCCGATACAATAAGTCGGGACCCTTACGAATCACCTATGTTGCTCCCCGACCGCCTTTGAGAATTAAGTTTCACCTAGAAAGATAGACGACCTGCTCCTAGGTGCACTCAATGAAACAAGCAGTTGAACGGCGCAATTCTATTCAAACAGGCAAGGGTGCTAAGGTAAGGTTAAGGGAGCTCAATTACCTTTTTAATTCAATGATTACTTTCGAGGTTTGGAAGGGGAAGAATATCTCACTTCTTCAGTGGTAAGCCAATCCGTATCCGGGTCCTCTGTATCTTAAGCAGAAGTTATGAATTCTTTGTTGACACAAGGATCAAGACTAAGTGCGGATGGGGGGGTTCTTGCCGGACTTCAACAGATACTAATCAAACTGACCCCGCAAACGAAGCCTTCTACGACTCCCCGCAACTATTTTATTCTGTACTATCTTTCTGGGCCTTCTCCTACGTGCTTGAATCCAGTAGTTAACTTGTCCGCTTGGCCAGCTGTTGCTCGGTCCGGGTATAAGCGCTACCCACCACTATTTCACTCTTTTACTTACCTTTCTGATTCTTTTTATTGGTGATTCAATTCTTTCTCTGGATCTTATCGTTCTTGGGTAGTGGACAATTCAATCCCTTAATAAGAGACTCTCACAGCAGCTTCTAATACTTTATCTTATAGTAGGGAATTTCACAAGTAAGTAAGAGAATGTACACCTGATCAGAGGGAATCCGTAGACTAAGTAAAAGAATCCCTACTGAAAACCCCTACCTAGAATAATGACCCAGGGACATAAAGAAATGAACTACTTAACTGAAGTCTGGCTTTGTTACCTTAAAGCTTACTGTACTAGCTCTCAAACTAGCACCGCTGCCTATTAGCCTGGCGCTACTGCTTTTGAGGCTATAACTGCTACAAGCAATACTTTAGCTACTGCCACCCGACTCTCCAACTACTTACTTCGAAACAGCCCTGCCCCTCTTTGATTCTAACTACCTTATTTATTGCACCAGCGAGTCTTTTACTCCTGTTTTTTCTTGTTTAACCGCTGATCTCATATCCGTATTTCAAATAAGCCCCCTTCAATTTAGGCTACCCTTCCTCGATATCTTATCCGGACTTTCCCGTCTATCAAACAAGAACTCATTTCTATCCGGCTTACCATACAAACTTTTCTTCTTTAGCAGCGGATTTGGATCTCCACTTCCTTTCCTTTAACTTCTGAAATTACTCATTCTAATTAACTTGTTAATAGTATCAAAGCCTTACTTACCGGCGTAACAACCTGACTTGTATTCATTTAACACTTTCGCAGCAGCTTCTCGGAATCCAGCGAAAAAGGAGGAAATACGAAAAACGCGCTACTAATAAAGAATTGAAAAGTTAAACACTTAATCCTTCCTTCGCTAACTAGCAGACAAGTAACTACTAATTAAGGAGCGGATTCATAAGATAGGGAAGCGTAAGATAGATAAGCGGGAAGGAAAGTTTAGTTATAGTATAATCATACTAATCATAATCATCAGTTCAAAAGTTAGTAGTAAGCGCAGCGGGAAATAAAGGTTCGAAAAGCAAAGCAAAGGGATGGGTTCGGTTAGGAAAGGAATGGAAAGGCGGTTCGGAAAGGAATGAAAGCAAAGCACAGGAAATGGAAAGTAAATAGCCGAGCAGGAGGGCAAATACTAATATTATTTGCGAACTCCAAAAAAAAGGGAACAAGCAACGTCAACGTACTGAACCACTGCTCCACTCGGTGTTGGCTGTCACTTAATCTTAATCTTTTGCTTTTCTACCCTTAATGTACTGCAAGCTATCCATAAGGAAGGGAATTATGGTCGACAACACTCGCACCCAATTGATACGACAACACAAGCCCCTTTGAGTACACTGCTACGTAAACCCGGATTTCCGATCCTACAGTAGGTATCCGTGAACCTCTATTTCTGGTTGTTTAACCTATGTGTTATTAAGAAAATGTTATCATTTGGAATGCGAGGGAAGGGTATCTAGTCTCAGGTATCTCAAGGGCGAAAGGAAAGTCCGAAGAATCTAATGCCCAAGTAGCGGGTGAGACCGAGTAAGATGCTACAGATTGTATTTCTAAAGTAGCTGAATAGGAGTCAATCCACACGTAGCGGTTGAGCTTGCTTGTAGTTAAGAGTAGGTGGAGAGAGGTTTACAGTTATGTATAAGATTTAACATGGATGGGGGCAGCCTTGAATACTAACACAGCTGAAGCGTTAGCAGTGCTTGTGTTGTCTACAAGTTCAGTTATTTCTTGGCTTTACTTTGTATTGGTAGTAGCGGCCAGTTCTGTTGTCTTAGATAGAAAGTTAATAGGTTAAGGTGAATGCGAGATATAGAGACTAGGTAATCTGAATGACTAAAATCAATTGCTTACGGGGAGTTGCCAAGAGCAAGTGCAGTTTTCTAAAGTACGGTTGGTTTCAAGTTGTCGTAAATAGAAGCGTCGGTAAAGTCAAGTATCAAGTCAGGATGAAGGTAAGATTCCATTAATTCTTCAGATTGTCTAGGACAAACAAGAACAAGTGACGGGACACGCAACTAAAAGAGAGGTGGAAGTGTAAGTTCCATGGTATAAAGGTTCTGTTCGAGATGAGGAGTAAAGATCAGAAGATGGTGCAGGTGACGAATAATAATGAGATGCGGTATCAGGATATGACGAGGACAACCTCTGGCACCATTGCTTTTAGCTTCTAGAACTCCAAACATCATTGCTTGTTAAAACTCCTAGCGTACAACGTCTTGCAAAATAACTCCCTAACAAACTTTGACATTATACCCTGGCTTACAGACCTTATACCCTTGACCGCTTACACCCTAGTTTGTGCTGTTCCTAAGCTTGTTTATTTGTTTCATTTCATCTCTCTAGCATCATCTACATCTATATATCAGTGTGGAACGGAACCTAACAGCTTCCTTCTAAACTCAAAGTATACTTGTTCGAACTCATAACTTATTGCCTAGTTTACTTAGACCACTTCATCTCTGATTCTATCTAAGAAAGCACAATCACCTATCTAGTAGAGTAGAGAAAGCACAATAACCACTATCGTAGACAACACTCGCTATACAGCTCCCCTACAATAATTGCTCCTATCAAGTAGCTTGTCTCCTCTCTTAACCACTACTTTGTGGAAACCCTTATTCTCGTACCTCTGACTTCTATATACTTGCATTAACCATTATTATTCTGACTTGATCTAGCCCTTTGATATTCTGAGTAGACTACTTAAGTGGAAATAGTAGATGAAAAGTGAGGAAAGGAAGAAGTTATGGCATAGCCAATTTTAGCTGTTTTGCTGTTATGGCATAGCCAATTTAAGCTGTTTTGCTGTTATGGCATAGCCAATTTAAGCTGTTTTGAATGCAAAGGGAGAAGAAACAGACTAAGAATCAAGATCTTAGGGGTATCGGGTCTACGCGGGTATAAGATAAGGGGTGTCGGGTATGGTATAAGGGGTCGGAACAGAAACGGACACTAGTTAGGTACGATCTAGTGCATTAGACTCAAAAGTGAGAATGGCACTTTTTCTTTTCGGGTACTAAAGATCAAAGTAGGCTTGGGCGAGGGATAGATAAAAGTAGGCTTGGGCGAGGGATGCTAGAAGAAGTAAAAAACCTAGTGCTTTGTAAAAAAAGGTTAGAATTGCCCTCTTTCTCGCCTACCATGTGCTCTCAAAAGTCAGAAGTAACCAAAAAAGGAAGAAGAAAAGTTCGCCAGAGGGGAGGGGTCTCATAGATATATATGGGTAACCAGAATAATTCCACTCAGAATGTAAGAATTGAATTCCCTATAACACAAAACATGGGCTCCCTCCTTTCAGAATTGAGGTTACGGGTTAGTTTTCAAGTTGGAAATAAAAGTAAAAGAAAGGTGTTGTCGACTCGACTCTAGCCAGAAGTAACTCACCATTTTGGAAGAAGATATCATTTCTGTCTCATCTACTAGACAAGTAACTCGGAGAGCCAAGTAACTACTAGACAAACAACTACTAATGACCGCCAAGACACTCGGGCCAAGTAACTACTACAAAAACATAGAAGGCCAGGAACTCATAATAACAGTTTTAATGAGTTGTTAGCAAGTCCTAATCTAGAGCGGCAGGAGTGGGCAATAAGAAACAACATCAAGTATATTTATGATGAGCTATTATTTAAGATGTGTTTGCCAAGCAACTGCTACAAATACTGATGAAACTGGGCGGGCTCCGCTTACCAAAGAACTAAACTTACTGCTTCAAAGCCTCCAACTAAGTGCAGTGTTCGCCAGCCGACCCGACCTCCACTCAAGCTTGCTCGTACCCGAGTGAAATTATGTAACTCCTACTGACTAACTGCCCCCTCGCTTACTCCTTAGCTCAATGCCGAGTATCATTGATTTGATTCTTAGTCTCCTGAGTGACTTCCGCCTTGATAGTTAGTTGCTCCGGTAACACTCCCTAGTCATTCACTGCTCTTTCCTACTTGCCTACCTCAGAGAAGATCTCATTCCGTTCACCTATATAAAGAGAAGATAGAATTCAGTAGGCTTTCCTATACTGTGTCAGTACTGAGTTGGGCCAAGCGCGAACAGTTCATTTCGCCAGTGATGTTTAAAAGGGTGTCGGTGCCTATAGTTCCAGTTCAATTCCCCGATAAACCTAATAAGAATCAAAGAAAGGCTAACATACATGTCCTCCGCATCCATCATCCCTATACTAATGAGTGATAAATCCTACTTGTCTACTTGCCTACTTGAGAATAGAATTCCTAACTTACCCATACAGTTATTTCATTATGACTTTACTACTTGGCAGTCGGTTTGTCTACTGGTCTGGTCTTACGTAGTGACTTGGTGGCTAAGATACAGTAGCGGAAGAGCAGGAAGTAGGGCTTGGCTTGGAAGCAGTAGTACCGGAGTGAGAGCAAAGAGAGTAAGGTGCTTCAAGCCTAAGGGAGTAGAGGCATGTAAGCGGGGATCGTGTGAGTGGTAGTAAAAGGCTTGTTGGCGATGATTGAAATCAGTATTAGTAGGTTGGATATTCTTTAACTAACAGGCAGGGATGTCAGGAAGAATACATAGAATCGAAGCAAGGACAGTGAGACCTATAGCGAGGAAGGACAGCTTTTAAGTCAGCAGTTAAATAATAGGTAATCCAGAACCCAAGAAAGTAGGGGGCAAGCGGGAATGTAAATAAGTCATTTCAATTTTATAGCTAGGAGAGGCGGAGTTAGCCTTAGATCAAGTAGTCGCAGACGGAAAGGCGAGGTAACAAAGATGAACCTAAGCAGTGAAGGACTTAAACCTAAGCATCAACATAACAGGTAATGTTACACGGCAGTCTGCTTAACCAAGTTCGGGTATTTTATCAGTAATAGGAAGATTCGCTATCCAATTATATAAGTCTATGTTCTGTGCTCAACCCTTATTAGTAGTAGTTGGGTTCTAAACCAAATGAGTAAGGATCCGGATCACTAGGTAAAGAATCAGAGTCAGTAAGGGTAGGCTGATCAAAGTTCTAGTCAGAATGCTAGCTCTGGGGAGGAGGGCAGATCTCTTCTTAGAAGTAGTAGCTCAAGTCAGTTTGCCCATAGTTGGATTCCCTTGGGTGCTGGTTGTTATGATTCCCCTAAGTATGGGTTGTTATTACCCCCTGGTTCGAGTTATCATATTAGAATGAGTAGTTGGCTTCTTTAACTAGCAAGCAAGGGTGCCGGGCCCAAGATAAAGTATAGAATCAAAGTCAAACATAGTAAGGATCATAGACAGTATTACAATAAATGAAGTGTAAGTAGCTAAAGACTTTTAACAAGCAAAGGCAGACTAACAGGTTCAATAGAGGATCCACAGTCAGCGTTAAGGAACAAAAGACAGGAGCACGAGACCCAACTCGCTACCTGCCGCCATAACCACAGCCGAAGTAATAAACTCGTACTAAGTACATTATGTGGAGTTATTTATTTGAGTTCTCTTTTACACTACCTTTATTCTCTACTGGGAGTTTAAGCCTATGTTTCTCCCTTATAACTATTAATTGGGTTCTGTTTCTGTAGTTATGATCCCTATCCTTGCTCTATTGCCTTATGAGCTTGCCCTTACTTGCTGAAAGGAGGTAGGGCTTACTAGGTTGTCTTAGAAGGCTAGCTATTCTTACAGGTGTTTTCGTTCTGATTAGCATTGGTTCAAGTCTCATCAGCAGCAGCTCCAAATTCCATAGTGCAGTGTTTGATCTAGTGGGTAGTCGTGCATTCCATATATTAGTAGTTATATCTAGTAGTCTGTAGCTACAGTCTCATCAATAGTTGTTGGATTGCCGTCTTTGAGTTAAGGCTATCTGGGTGGTAGTGATTTACTAGTTATGAGTTTGCTTCTTGCGGGTATTGGTTAGATCAACAGCTACAGTATAAGAAGTACCTGCTTTTGTTTGAAACTAATAAGCAAGACACTAAGGCGGAGCGGTGTTCTCGGTTGCCTACCCGGTGAGTCAGGCTTTAGGTCAGCGACTGATGTGTTCGGACCAAGACACTAGCCCGTAAGCTAAGCAAGATTACTCATTATTAATTAATATTTGCATTATTATAAGTGTAAATGAATAAGAATGAAAAGAAGCACTAACTGAATGAGTGTAAGGCCTTAGTTTAAGTTTTATAGCTAGGAGTGGTGGGCTAAGCTAAGAGAGGTGAACTACGGGAATTAGACCATTAGTTAAAGCATGTAAGGCAGTAAAGGCATAGTTTCAAAAGGTATTAGCAACGGGCTTAGATACACAGTCAGGGTTATAAGTTCAAGCATTGTTTGTGTGTTGGAGCAGAAGTCTTGGTAGCAGCGGAATCAGACCTATGAGCATTAATATTAGATTGGAAGCGGTAGAGGGGAGACTTGGTAGCAGCGGAATCAGACCTATGAGCATTACAGAAGCACTAACAGCAGAAGCACTAACAGAGTTTAGCATATAAGTGGAAGTCGAGTTCTAGTCTTCATCCCAGCCAAGTAACTACTACAAAAACATAGCAGCAAATGAATACGTTATAACTCGTTGGTCCGGAGTCCTAATCTAGAGCGGCAGTCCCTTCTTCCGCTTTTCTTGTTCTAAAGTAGGGTGAGTAGAGGTAGACAAGTAGAGCCAGAGTTAGATAAGATGAGAGCAATAACTGTAGTAGTAGCCAAGCCAGAGGTAAGAGGTAAGATCCGGATCGGGTACTGTACTGGCTTAGAAGCCCTAAGCTAAGTGAATGAGTTGTCGAGTGCAAGGGAGTAGTCCAGTAGTAGAGTAGTTAAGAGCCAGAGCAGAAGTACAGGAGAGGAGCCGAATGAACAGTTTAGGGGCCCTTAGATTAAGTCGCCATAGGTATAGAATCACTTGTTACCTGATGTTACTCATTTCTTTGAATGATATCGATAATAACCTGACTTTCAAACTTAGTTCAGTTCAAACTTAGGGAAGAGATTGGACTCAAAGCTAATAGACAAGCAATGGATCTGGAACTCTACTTTTTCAACTATACCCATGGCAACTAACAACAAATAAGGATTGTTCACCGACAGATTCCACTCGAACAGGACATTCCGCAGCTTACTTTAGAACAGCTTCTTTAAATAAGTAAGTGAGATTAATATTATAACTCTTTGGACAACTACTTGTTTGGGTGGTTTCATTCCTCTGTTACTAGGCGCGGAAGGAAGTTAGTAGTTATGGGTTAGCCCTCAGTCTGTTACTAGGCTAAAGCCCTATAGTACCCTTTCTATTACTATTACTTACTTGTCGAATTCTTTGACTTCTGTGGGGAGTGTAATTATTCTACTCCCACAGCTTCCCTTTCTTTTAAATCTTACTGACCAGGCCGGGGCATAATCCATTCCTTACTGAACTTAACAAGTCGAGGTAGGGTCGGCAAGGTAGAAAAGAAATTAATTGAGTTAGCTGAGAGTCCAGGCTACTGTCAGATAGAGAAGAAGGTACTAGAAATCCAGTAGTATAACTCATATGCAAAGAAGGAAGAAATCAAACAAGTAAGAAGGAGGCTTGAAGCACCTTTTATTGATGATAGGAGAATAAATACCTTTTCTAATTGGACTGGGTCCCGTTGTGCCTATCAAATAAATCTATTGGGGGTTGTTTTGTTTACATACTAGTTAGGCAAAGAAAAAGATAGGAATTAACTACATAATACAGAGAGGAGACAAGCTACTAAGGCAGGGAAGGTATCAAACTACAGGAACAAGAGAAGAGAGCCTCGCAAATCAGAATTAAACCCATATGACCAGCGCACACAGGACTTAGTTGGAGGCTTTGCAGCGGTAAGTTGAGTTAGGGTTAGTAGCCAGTGTCTAGTACTAAGAGGTCTCACTGGTCTTCTTCTCCAATAACTATACTAGCTCGTATTGAACTAAAGAATTGAGTTGACTAAGGAGAGGCCAGGCCAGGTAGTACAGCTCCTGTTCTTGTTTCAAAGGTATCAATTCACTGATTCCCCGAGAGACTATAGAGTAAGCCTACCGATAGTAGTGGAGTGGTTCAATTTCATCAGTATTATCAGCAAGCGGGGTAGTATATAAGTCTCTAGCATCCGGGGTAGTCTATAAGTCGTAAAGTTTAATCCGTAGTAGTTGACAGAACGGAGGGATAGTTTTAAGTACGAATTAAGGTATCAGAGATGCTCTAGTCCAGAGTCGAGGTCAGCAAGGGAAATTGAGTTTACTCGGCTCGGCAGGGAAACAAATACTTCTTTCTTTCTATTTTAAGTAGTAGTCCAAGTAGTTGTAGTCCAGGTAGTTGTAGTGACTTCTAGTATTTTATTTATAAAGAATAGAGTTTACTTACCCCGGCTCTAACTCTTAGATATGATGAGCTATAAGACTAATATCATAGGGTATGTGCCTTAATAAGAATATCTGTAGACTTAACTATTGCTTAGCCAGACTTTACCTCTAGGGCAGAAGACATAATTTCACTAATGTAAACCAAGAATTTACTAATGCCTAATCAGACTGAAACAAGTAACGAAGTATACTGGTCTATAACTACTGGCCCAACACTGGTATGACAGCACTTTCTCGGAGCTCAACACAATGGTAAGTCTGCATATACTGCCCTAAAACCTTACTCGTTATCCCATGTCTTTTCATTTGATGAACCTCGTTATCCCATGTCTTTTCATTTGATGAACCCTATATATAGTTTACTTACCGCTAGGAGCAGGATCAGCGGAGAGAGAAAAGAACACGAGTTAAGTCAATAGGTAACAGCTGCAGGGCTTGTTGAAAGAAGTATTAGTAGTCGTCCTGTTTCATCTTACTTAGTTGACAGAGGAGAGAGAGGAAGCTAGGGGGACTACAGCCAAGAATTGAACTAAGTAGTCCAGGAGTAAGCCCCTGCTTATTAAGGCTTGCCCGAAGTCTGTTACTGGGCTAGGTCAGCTAGTCGTGGAGCTGCTAAGGGATAGAATTGAACTAAGTAGTCCATAATTAGGAATGAAAGAATTAGTTGCCAGTGAGTACCGAGTGGAATCTTCTAGTAGTAGTCAAAGCCTTATGGATAGTAGTAGCATTCTATTACTCTGGCAGGGTGGGCTTGTTTCAAGAAGTAGTAGTAGTGGTATGGTCCTGCTTCATCAGTAGTTGTTACTTGTAGACTTGCCTATTTGCTTGGTCTAACTACTAAGCTTGGCCGGTGCCAGGAAAGGAAACTAGACTTTAGACTAAGGAAAGCCTACCTGGGCTCCTAAGAAAGGATTCGCTTTAGTTGCTTGGCTGTTGACAGAGGTCTACTAGTAGCCAGCAGCAGGGATTGTTTCATTCTGTATTAGTAGGCAAGCAGCAGGGCTAGTGGAAAGTCAGAGACAAACTCATAAGTAGGAATAGGAATTCAAGAATCCAACTAAGTAGACTCAGAATGCAACCCCTTATTGTAATTCGTAGCAGAATTAACCTCTTGGGGCATCAAGTACTTTTTTTGAGGCGAGGTAGGCAAGCTAGTCAAGAGTTGAGTTCGGATAGCCTAGATTTAGCTTTGACTGATTTCATAGCCAGAGGAGAGTAGTCCAGAGTCAAGAGCCCTAACTGTATTAGTAGCCTGAGGTAGATGAGCAGCTTAGCTTAGGATCTGGAAGGATGGAAAGCAGACACAAGTCACAGGAGTAGTTAGTTGACAGAGCCATAGTTATATGAGAAGAATTCAGTTAATTGTAGCCTGCAGCTGGGCTTGTTTCATGAAGTGACTAGGCTAGGAAGCCAACCGATTGCCTGCATTCGAGTATATTTATTCATTAACCGATTGCCAGCATCTAGTACTAGCTTGGCTTGGCAGTTTCCCTTATATGTAAGTAGGAGAGTTAGATTAGTAGCCGGAGCCAGAGCAGAGGGATAGCCTGAGTTAGCTGAGTTCAAAGAGATGAGATGAGCCTTTGTTCAAAGAGCCTGAGGTATGGAGGTCGGGTCGGGGTGAACACTTATAAGAGTGCGGGTAGGGCTTTCCCCTTGTAATAGAGTTGAGGTCGGGTGTCAGGTATTGTATTATAGATGATAGGCTGTTCGAGTTAGAGTTGAATACCGGTAGTAGTAGTCCTATTCTAGTTCCCTTACAAGTAGTAGTCCTTTGTTCGCCTTTACTAGATACCTTCGGGCGAGGAAGCTAGAAGTACTCAAGTAGAGGAAGTAGAGGAAGCTAGAAGTACTGAAGTCTGGAATTGCTATCAAACAAACCCGGTAGTCCTGTTCGAGGTTAAGTTTCATCAGAGGTGTAGTGTAGTGGTAAAGTGGAAAGTTTAGTTTAGTAAGATAGGATTGAAGCCAAGCCAGCAGCAATTGGGTCAGGTCATCAAGGGGAGTGCAGATAGACAAGTCCTGTAGTGGTCCTGTTCTGGTGATTGTTTAATACCTTGTTATCCCCAACAAGTATACGAGTAGTTTCATCCTAGTAGGAGAGTAGTAAAGAGCCATAAGGTTCAGGTCATTGTCTCGCTTACGCTGGTTTAGTAGGATTGCCAGGAAAGTCTACTTGCTCAGATAAAGAATCAGAATCATCAGCTTTCTAATAGGGTTCGGTTTCCAGAGGAGAGGAAGCTCGTAAAGTAATCAATAAGAGAGGTGGGCTAAACAAGCTAATAATAAGGTTAAGTTCCAGGAGAAGTAGACAAGTAGTAAAGTTCGAATTAAACAATTGGGAAGCTGTTAATATTCAGGTCAGAATTGAACCCGTAAGTATAAGGCTAACTAGTATAGGCCTCCCTTATAGTATGTTGAATAAGGTACCGGCTTTCTTGTCTAGTAGTGACTTTGCCCAGCTCCTGTTCCTGTACTTGTCTAGTCGTTACTTGCCTCGTTGCTTGCCTCCTTCCAGCTCAGAATGCTTGGCCTCCTGCGCCAAGTCGATTTATGAGGCTTCCCTGAAGCTTAGCTTCTACGACGAGTCGCTTCTATCCTTCTCGACTCTTAGATAGCGGAGAAAGAAAGAAGACGGGTGAGCTTACGCTTACTCTCTGCCTCTGGGATTAGTAGGCGGGCGGCCCCCTACGACTTTTGATTCTATTAAAAAGGTACTTGTCGTGACGCTTTGGTTAGGTCTACTACTATACTCTGGACTTATAGCTTCGAGAGTGGCCCTGTTGCTTTGGTGTAGTTTTAGTTTGTATTGGTACTGAATGAACATATCAAACAAAGGCTAGCAGTATAAGCCCTTCTTCCTTTGGCCTGGGAAAAGCTGCGAACTCTAGAAGCAAGGAAAGGAGCTTTTTTTTACCTTTGGACACGAACACTATTCCGTTCTAAGCGGAAACCAGCCGGAGTTCGTCGACTTATCTTATTGCTCGAGTTCGTCGACTTATCTTATTGCTCAGACTGCGCTGATAGCTTGTAGTGAACTCCCTTATGAAACCAACCGAAAGCTGCCTATTCAGAAAAAGGCTAAGTGGCCCCCTAGTGATTGCAAGAGAAGAGATAGTTAGCTGTTCTGTTGATGATATACATTGCATAACCATACTCAAGCATAGTGAAAGTCAACTCCATTGTTGGAAGCAAGACCCATTATGCCAACTCTAAAGCTAGCTCCTTACTCTCGGGGAGAGGCAAGATCAGAGAATACCTTCCCTAATATAAGAATAATAGACTGCAGACTGCTCGGCGATTTAGGGGAGATAATACCCGATACTGAAAGACAGAAGCAAACGGATCCACTCGCTAAACTCACTAGTTGGTAGTTATCATAGGCACTCGCAAGCAATCGATATCGAAAAACGAACTTGTCCACAACTACGAAAAAGAGTATTTGTATTCTCCCCTCTTCCGGCACTCCTGTAACCTGCTCATTATCATTTTAAAGCCATCGTAACTGACGCTGGAAAGCAAGCGAAAGAAGCAGCCGAATAAGCCAAAAAACAAACCCTTAGGATTCGCCTGATAGGTCTTGCTTTAATCAGTAGGGGCCTCGTACCATGCTTCGTTCCCCTTTCTAGGAATTATCCTACGCTGGCTAGGAATTCTCCTATCATAAGGAAGACGCGTCGAAAGATTTCTTTTTGGGGGTGGTTTTGGTTTTTTTGATGTGAAAACTAACTCTAAGATCACCTAGCCGATCCCTAATAGCCCTTTGGATTGATTTAAACCGATCTGCTTTCCATATTGATTGCGCGCGGGTCTACGAGACATGGGACGTCAGGGCAACTAACACTAAGGCTTCAGTTAAGGCGAGGCCCGTACGTGATGGAAGCATCTGGTATGTATAATGTACAAGAGTAAGAGGATGAGGCCTTCGGGTATTCTTTGAAACCGAACGGCAGCCTCACTTCATTCATGCATGGGCCGAAAGCGAACCAATGCCTTTCCTTTAGTGGTCGCGCAGTTGGACAGAAGAGTCTAATTAGTTCTTTCTTTCATCTTTCTTTTCCATAATTCATTCATTATATTACGGATCATGTAAACGGAGATCTTTCGAAGGTTCCCTAGATCTTATCCAACTAGATCTTATCCAACCAGGATCTCGGTGTTCAGATCAATGTAATCTAGGGTTGGTTCGATCAGTGGTTGCTGGGGTCATCTTACCTGGAGCAGATCGTAGGGAGACACGAGACGGAAAGTTCCTTAGGGTCGACTAAAAGGAGAGGAACATGATAGATAGACTCGACCGAGCTTCTCCTCTTTATTATTGATTGATGGCTCCTGAGCGCTGTTCGTAGGAAAGCTCCGAGTAAGAAGCCCTTCCATCTCTAGCTGATCTGGCGCTCACGTGACCGACAGTGAGAGATCTGTAACTTCCAGAGGGTTATGAGAGCGAGCTTTTGCCCTATTGATAAAAGGTAATGAGCTCTGTTATGAGTGAGTGGGCTTTCTTTCGTTGATCAGGAACTTTAACCCATTCCTTCGTATAGCTCCCCCTTACTGCAACTTTTTAGCTTATTCATTAGGGCTCTGTGACTCGAGTAACAAGAGCTCCACGCTAGAGCACAAAAGAACGGCATCTCTCTATTGGATTGCCCTGGTATCCCATTGGCTTACCCCGACGGTCGTTCTGATAGACTTGCTTGCGTTCTTTGGCTTCTCTGTCCCTGGAACAAGATATCCTCTCTTTATTGAATCCAAATCTAGGAAATACCTCTGGGAATTGATTAATCTTAAATCTAGGAAATACCTCTGGGAATTGATCGCTGTAAAAGGCAATAGGTCTACCTTCTTATTGGCAAAGCACCACTCCAATGCCTAGTGAGCACTTCGAATACCTTTGAGAAATCGGGTAAAGCACAGACTGCCACTTCTTGGAAAAGCCTACTTTGCTTTAGCAGGCGAGCGGAGTCAAGCTAACGCTTCCCTATCCCGATCTAATCTAGAAAGGATTGATTCTCTTATTCCTACTAATCTAGAAAGGATTGATTCTATTATTCCTATAACGAACTGCTTACCGCGCAAATACCAAGCGAGTAGAACTCACGCTTTGTTCACAACACAACCTGGACCGCTTAGAGCATTACTAACCCAAAGCTAAGCCAATCCTTTAGGGCATTAGCTAGAACCAGATCACTTTGGCTTGATAGTAATTCACCCGTACCGTCAACAGCAACAATGGATCCCCCCCTCGCCAACTAAAGATGCAGTTAGGTAACTCATTTCTATACCTGTCCAGAGCAGAGAGAAAATCCTTATTTGTTTCCTTTGAAGTGGATGAGCCTGAGATTAAGAGAGGAGCCAGAGATATTATCTCAGATAGTTGCCATAAGAGGAGAAGAGCTGCCCTACCGCTTTCCGAGACTAGTATAGTACACTTTTGAACTCACTACTACTGATGAAACAGGACCACTACTAATAGAAAGGGCGGTGGAAGCGTAAGTCGTCGAAACCAAAGAAACTCTCCCAGTTAGTTCTTCCAATACCCTTGAAACTGGGTGAGTAATGGGATGAAGAATGATACTGTGGAACTTCCTTCTTAGAAAGATTCCACTTAGTGATCTGGTTTTCCACACTAATTCTTTTGAGAGTTTTGTCTAGATCGTAAGCCAGCCCTTCATAGTTATATCTTTCCCAATCGAATCCCTTAAACTCATTTGTAAATTCATTAAATCTTAGGCATTTGAGACTGGGTTCCTGCATTAACATTAGGAGCTCTGCAACCAAACCTGGAGCTTATACGCCCGCCCCCGTTGTTCCTGCTCACTAGCTAGTAGTGGATGAGCGGTGTGGAGCATCCAGGAGCATTAGTGGGGAAGGTGGGATAGCAGGTAGTGAGCATAGAAGGGTGGTATGGTGAGGAAGAGTAGGAATCGTCGGCTTTTCAAGGAATCTCCTTCCTTCGAAAGAGTCAATTGCACTGTATAGGATAGTTTTCACTTCTTAGGGGGGTTAATCTTTATTGGATTTCCAACTCGGTCTCACCTAGTATGTGTGGCCTTTCTCGCTTCCTTGTTAGGCAGACGATTAATTTCCGATACTTGCTTGGTCCGGTCCCTAACCGCAGCGAGTTCTGTTACAGTAAGCGATGGTGGAGGAAGAGAGGTTCGTCGTTTTCACAGCAAGCGTGGGCCGAAGGAACAGCCGAAGCGTATAACAATAAAGAGGTAATGTGTGCTAATCCAAAGCCAACTCCCACATAAGCCAAAACCAGACTAAGCAAGCACTAATGAAATGCAGTTCCTCGTTGAACGTTCCTTTTCTTGGTCTTACAAAACCTCTAGGTAAGGGCGGCTAATACAATCCTAACAGCTAAGCGAGCATGGGAAGATTCCTCGCGGATATGGGCCGGGAACGATTTCCTAGGCAGTTACACAATAGTTTTTACCCCGGGATCCTTTCTTTTCTTGATCGACCGTCCTTACTCTCAGAGGTCTATCCGACTCACTTTGTTCCACTCATTACCCATATGACATGTCTTCTTTTCTTTCACCAGCTATCCGTAAGATCTCTCCCATAATCCAAAAGAGAAATATCCGTAAGATCTCCCCCATAATCCATAAGAGAAATATCCGTAAGATCTCCCCCATAATCCATAAGAGAAATCAATAAGCAAAGGGAATCCTTAATAAGCAACAGTGCTGAAAGCCTTATCACTATTACTTCATTCCACAACAAAGAGTCTCCTCTTTCATTATAGTATGGCAATAATCACATGAATGGTAAGAAGATGTTAACTCCCTATAGGTTGGTACCGCCATGGATTGTAGGTATGCTGAAATCACATAGTCCTATGAACATCGCTCTCACAATTCCCGTTCTTAGGTAGGAAACCGGGCATGATGCCATCTCTTCCGCTTTCCAATTGAACTCAGATCTATTTCTATCTTCGGACATCCATGATCCATCTCCACGTCCACTTGAGCCCGAAGTCACCACTATGAAGATGAGACGGCAGTGGTCTGGCCTGAACAACAATCTTAACCAAAGAGATAACCCCATCGCTTGTGCAAAACATAGAGAGAGTCCGGCAAAGATGCTATGCGTCACTGTTACGGTAGGGTAGCTTAATATTACTATCTCTATCAATCTCTATGAGTATTACTATATCTCTATCAATATCTATGATCAATCTCTATGAGTATTACTATATCTATCAATATCTATGAGAGTGGGTCTTCCAATATCCCTAGAAATCTCGATAAGTATAAGAGTGGGTCTTCCAATATCTCTATATATCTCTATGAGAGTGGGTTTTCCAATTACTACTGCTAATCAAGGAGATGCACTGATGAGTCAAATGATACATACATTTCTTATAGTGGTGAATCAGCGCTGGCAGTAAAGTAATATAAGAACTTGCCTGGTGGGATCTTAAGTATGGCGAATAATAAGATGATGATAACCAAAGAAAGACGGGGTTCTTCTTCATGTCAGATCCGCCTTAATTTGCAACTGATCCAGACAATTACTTTACTCTCTTTCTCGTCCATCGACTTCTAATTGGGTCATCTATAGCGATGCTATGTTGTTGAGAATCAAAGAAAGCGACTCACAAAAGAAGCAGTCAAGACAAGAACAGTTTGTTTGGAAAAGAAAACTCTCCGTCGGCTTATCGGTAATTGGAAGCAAAAGGAAGCTCAGGTAGTAGGTTAGTTAGTTGTAGACCTGGCCTGGCTATGAAAGAGTTGTCTGCGGTGATGGTGAAAGCACTGTGGACCAGAAATAAGCAGTAGACCAGACAGGCACCTTGGAATTTTCAGGTTGGTTTTTCTCTTAGGTATCTGCTTGCTTTGTCTTTTTCTTGGATTTAGAAACACTATATAGAAGAATAATAAAGAAGAGCACAAGATGATTCAAATAGCCGATAAACTAATTTAGGATTTTTGAAACAACCACGAAATCCTTATGTTAGCATCTTTGGAAGGAGTCAATCTATCTGTATGTTAGCATCTTTGGAAGGAGTCCTCTTTAGAAAATGGGTGGTCCACCGACAGGGGCAACCTCCTGCAATTCCAGGAAAGTAGCTTTCGGGCAAATACTGTTTGACACCTCGATTGTCCCGAAGCCCTCTCATGCGAATAAAAGAAACTTAGCCAATGTTATGTCTGGGTTCACTGAAAGAGTTATTCATAAAGAGCCTGAAATTGGCCGACACCTTCGCGCGCATATTACTAACTACTAATGTATTTGAGGTGCGCCTACATCTGTCGTTGAACGTAAAGCAAAGAAAGGGGAAGTCAAGAGAAGAGCAGGAAAGGGGGAAAATACTAAGATGCTTCTTGAACCTCCCACTTACCTTTAATGAAATAATGCTTCTTGAACCTCCCACTTACCTTTAATGAAATAATATAGTCAGCAGTGGTTTTACGGTATTCACAGAGTTCCTAGAGTAAAAGCAGTTACCTTTAGTGAAGCGAGTTACGGAGTTACCTTATTCAATAGTTCCTAGAGTATAAGCAGTTAGCCGTTTGTGTTGAGTTCTTAGCACTTATTTTATTCCAGTGGAGTATAGAATAAGGTAAAGGTAATTATTGAAGAAGAGGTTCTGCCCTGGACTATATGGGGCGCTTTTACTCATTTATATGCTAGGCCATCTAGATTACATTACAGTTGCTAGGTTATCTAGATTCCATTACAGTTTCCTTTGGGGCAAGTGCTTAGAATGGAATTGCGGAATCAGAGGCTCAAGTCAGGTCATCTGCAAGTGGGAAAGTAGACAAAGACAAGAACAGGCAATTATGCTGCTAACTTACTTTCTACAACACCACCAACACAACCTAGGGCTGCTGGCGACTTAACCGCAACACGATCACCCAAGGAAACTCCCCTTTCTGATTACCCACTTGTTGCTGACTTAGTGCTTTCTGGTTCCCTTGCTTCTTATGCTTCCGCTTTAGATCCTGCTCTATCTAACCTAACTGCTTCCCTTTCTTTGGAATCTTACTAAAGTCCCAATACTGAATTTCTTATTTATATTGAGCACATATTTATATTGAGCACATGGTATAGAACCGCAGTAAAGACACTCTTTAGCTTTCGCCGACCTCTCCTAATGCTAGTTTAGTATCAAGTCTCGTTGCTTGTTAAGTTTGAGGTTCCCCTTAGATGTCAGCAGTGAGGTTAGGTTTACTTTCTTCTATGAAGTCAGGAGCTATCTGGATTCCATTCTTTATACGATGAAACAAGAACTTCGATTACACAAGCACCCAACCTAGACTCATAACTTCCCTATATTACTCCACTTCAACAGAATAAACTCCTTCAACGTAAACTAGAAAGTGAGAATTGAATTGCTTCTTTTCTACTTGGGGCGTTAGGAGCTCGCACAGGACATTCTTATACAGGAACTACACTTTATACTGGTGTATACCCAACCTCTCTCGTATACAACTTTTACTTAATATTTCGAGCGCCGGGTCGGGTCAACCAGTCATCTTTCTTGCTCCAGTTCTCACAACGGGATTCGCGTAAGCTTTAGTTAGCATTGTCGTTGTTCGATCCGTTATTTGTGCATCTTGCCTTGTTCTTCCGTTTGTTTCTTTTCCACCTGTTTGCTTAAAGAGAGATTCATTAGTAGCATGTTCTCGAGCATCACATCTAAGTTACTCTGATTACCATTGTTCTTTCTATACAATACCCATCCCTATCTTTCCACCTTTCCCGCTTGCTTGTTGCTGACTTGCGCACAGCTTATACCGATGATACATTCTGGTCGACAACACTATCCCCGCGTAGCCACCTATCTTCTTCTTTCTTTCTTTACTAGCTTAAGAAGCCATATTTTGTAGCTTTATTTCTCTCTTCTTCCCTAAACTTTACTTTATTGCGGACTTCGACTCCAAGAGAGCTTAGGTTATTGGCAGACTTCGAGCAGTGGGGCCTAGCCTAGACTTCATGTAAAGTAGCTTTTTTCTTCAGTTCGCCCCTAGAGTAAGCGTAAGTAAGTTAGTTAAGCTTTCATAGAAGTAGAGTTCCAGAAGCTTAGGAAGAAGAAGTTAAGCGATAAAGAAAGAGTCCACTGAGTAGAAAGATAAGATAAAGAAGGGTGGGTGGGTGTATAGACGGTAATTAGACAGAGGAACAAGCAAAAAATGCATTTGAGCCATACCATATAAGAAAGACCTCTCAGCTCAGAGTAATACTTATCTTACTAGCTCGCCCCGCCCGAACTCCTATTAAGTAGTTTGTTGCGCCCTTGCTTCTTCAGTGCTCAAGTTGTCGACGAGAGATGATGACGAAGCCGAAGATCATGCCCACTACACGGAGCGGTTCAGGGCAGAATCTATTCCTGTAGAAGCGCAGTGTCCTGATTTTGGATCCCTTCGAGTTCAGTCGACAAGATCAGATGCACTAGATCGTAAGTAAGAAGTAATCGGTTATTCAAGTATCAGGCAGGAGAGTAGCTATCTTGAATGGAAGTCTCCGGAGAGTAGCTATCTTTAATTGCAGTCTCCTTAGCTTGCGGTGAGGTCATGATTTAGTAAGCAGCTTTCCCTAGATAGTTCTCCCTCGAGGGGGTTATGCACTTCAAGTATAGTTTGGCAAAAGGGATGCTATGCTGGAAAGGTGAGTTCACCAAAGTGAGTTAGTGAGCTGAGCAGCTTTGATCTGCGCTTACGGGAAGAGAAAGAGGTTAGCCCTGTTCTACTTTACATATGAATAATCTATATCAAGTGCTCGATAATAGATTCCTTATTTCATCCATACCAAGTGCTCGATAATAGATTACTTATTTACTTTAGAGTTAGAATAAAAGAGACAAAAGAGTATATGAGCTTTCAAGATTCCATTAAGTATTTGTTGAGTTTGCTTGGCGTTGCGCTAACAGAGTATTCGTATCGGCTAATGCGAGTTATTGAGTTTAGAGTCATCGGCTGTTTACTTACTTGGATTATACTAGATATGTGCACACTTCCACGAAAACTATACTTGCAACGGACGGGACGTTTGACAGTGTTGGCAACGATATCAGATCTTTTTGAATGCCCGTGGAGCGGTGTTGCGGGTCATCTTCCATTCCATGATGAACTTCAAGTCGAGTTAGGGATGCGCTTACGGGAGCAATAGGCGAGGCTATCTATTAAAATGAATTCTTGGGCTAGTGCATCATCAGAACAAGCAACCACCGGTTAAGTAGCTCGCTAACGCGAAGGGAAGGGGACAGTGTCAGTTCCATTTACTCTAAGCTTACGGGAGCTCGAAAGTTGTTTAGTTCGAGTCTATTCAGTAAGAAAGGGAACAAACAAGGTCTTTTCGAAAGGAAAGGCGAGCTCCATACTGGCCAAGCAACTAGACAAGTAACTACGAGGTACACACTAGTGGAATTATTTTACTAGGGTGGATTAGTTACCCATTTACATGAGACCCAACTTAGTATACGCTCGCGAGTCGATTCGGCTTGTAACTGACTTTAGCCTTAACGTTGATACCTAACTGCTTCCAATCCAGATCAAGCTTATTCCGTTGCTTGTCCGACTTTGATAGTATACGCTTGGCGTGGAGAATCCGCTGTGCCTATTGAAGAGTCAGGATCCGTAGCTGGATAAGTTAATGATGTTTCTGTTCGAGTGTTGTATACAACAGAAGATCAGTATCTTAACTTCAGTCTATCACTATTGCTCTCAAATAAGAAGAAAATGGACTTTACAAATAAACTGTCCCAACAAGACTAAGTGCAAACGGGATTTGATGAAGCTTAACCCTTAGCCTGCCTTACCTGAACTTTGATGCTTGGACCACGACGCGCGCTAAGTTACCTGAACCCATACCCCAGACAGAATAATAGCCTCAATAATGATTTATGGATTTGTCCTTGCGCACCGATGCTTCTTGTTCTGGCAAACTCACGTAAGTGGAAGTAGCTCTCGGTAGACAAGGGTGATTTTATTTACTTTAAAAGAAAGAACGGATTGAGTTAACCCTTAACTATAAGGACAGAGGCAGAGGCACCCTAGCTATAGTAAATGAAGCTAATAGACCCAAAAGTAAGTGTAAGCGCCCGAAAGTAAGGTAAGCATAATATGGGCAACCCGAGAGGTTCTTTAAGAATTTAATCTATCCTTCATTAGGAAAAAACCGTGACAAGTGTTACGGTAGTCAGAGCAGAGACCCCGATGAGTTAGTTTGAGTCTTGCATATCAATTTTTGTCATTAGAGATGTATAGATAGATTCAATTTTCTTTATTTCAAGTTAAGGGTCTAATTCCATTGTTTGATGTTTGAGGCGGAGGGCATAAATGGAGTCTTGCAATCAATAGAAAAATGGGTAATAACCAGAGATTCCATTATGTTCTTTGTTGCTAATACCAGGTGCTCTATAATAAATAGAATCAGCAGTAGTAGGAATGTCTTGTTCGGGTGTTGGCGGTTAAGAAAGGAGAGTTTCGCGACAATCAAATCCTCTGCTTTGGTTTCTGCGTTCGATAGATTCCATTCAGTATTTTTATTCTGCGCTAACAGGACTTTATAAGCAAGCCAAGTTTTGGGGTTGGGATCAAAGAAAGGTGAGGCAAGGAATACAGATCATAAGCGGGAACAACTTAATATGTTGGAGCAGGGCATTGGTATTAGTATAGGTATTGGTATTCCTCAGTATGAGTAGGAACAAGATCAGATGTGCAAGCAAGATCCAGTGAGGAAGCAGCTGAATGTCCAGTTACTGTGTTGTATCTAGTCTATAAGAATAATAAGAATCCAGAGAATTCCCAGTTTCGGTTCAACAAGTATAGGCCCTTATAGTAAGTTGAAGACAATAAGTGACTTTCGAGTTGAGGTCGGTTGCAAGTCCAGTTTTTGGGTATAAATGGCGGTAGCGAGTTCTGGCATTCCCCTTCTCTTGTCTAAAACTATCATTACTGTCTTTTCGTCTGGCTTTAAGGCACCGAGGCCTTATTCTTTGCTTTCATCCCCTTACTACTTACTTGGATTCTGCCTCTCCTTTCTCCTAGGCTTACAACCTATTCCCTAATTTGGATTCTAAGTAGGTAGCGGAGCGCCCACAGCTTAGTTTTATGTATAACAGCATCAGAAGATAAGAATATGGGCAATGATAGCAGATATGAAACTCTTTCTTAGTTTCTCTCTCCCCTTTCCGAGCACCGTAAAAGCTATAGTTTACTTTCCGAGCACCGTCCCGAGTATAATATAATATAATAGTAAACCTTCCCAGCATAGATATAGGTTCGGGGGCAAGTTTCAATTCTTTTCTCTTAGGTTTGGAGAGCACTCACATTCCATGAGATTAACTTTAATAAGAGGTCGGGAGTAAAGGAATGAGATACCGGGGGACAGGGAGAGACTAACTGGGCATTGAGGTGAGGAAAGCGATACTGACAGGCCATAAAGTCAGACTTTCGCGCTGTTAGGTTCGTACTAATATAGGGGAGATATGTACTGAGATAAAGGAGTTTCGGTGGACCCTATAAGAATAAGAGCTATGATAGTAAGCCCTAGAAGCAGTGGTTAAAGTATCATAAGCACAAGTCTGATTCGTAACCAGAGAAGCTAGACGATGAGACGCACTTTGTGTAGTCGAGTTAAGCAGATGTATCCGTCTTATAAGTACTAGTTCCGTTCTCCCTTACCTACCCGAGAGGCTAGTCGCCAGTTTCCGCCTTGGAAGCATTAGTGAAAGAATAGAAGCTAGTAGCAGCAGCCTTGTTTTCAGTAGTAGGATTGCCAGTTTCTAGTTCGAGTCTGATAGTCTTTCTTTCTTTCTTTATTATTCCTATTTTTGCATTCAATAGCTTTAGTGGATTTCCTAGTTATGAGTAACAGTATTAGAAGTAGTAGTGCTAGTTTTCAATCAAGCAAAGAAAGGCTCAAAGACACCACAAGAGCGAGAGACTTTAACGAGGGATATGGGACGAAAGAAGGGAGCTAACGACTTAAAGCAGAAGAAGGGAGCTAACGACTTAAAGCAGGGTTCTAGATCAGCAGCTAAAGAATTCGAGACAGGGAACTTCGGCTTAAAGGCAGTAGTTAAAGAGTGCAAACTTCGGCTTAAAGGCAGTAGTTAAAGAGTGCAAGAGAGGATGGGCATCCTTGTCCGCAGTGGTATTAGCCTAATAGTTCGCAGGGGAATTACCTTTGTAGAGTGAAAGCTATTAGGCAGTGTTTCGTCCTTGCTCCTATTAGTTTCTTTCTGACTTTCGAATTGGATTCTTCTATTATATTTGCTTGGTGTCTACTAGTTCAAATACAGACTTAAGAGTAAAGGGAAGATAGGCTACTTCTGAGTTTGGGTCCTCTGCTTTAGTGCCTTAGGCTTAGGGTTTCTACTTTTGAGTTGACTTCTTCGGCTACAGGGTTCGGTTCTTGCTAAAACAATTAAAAGAGTGTCGGTTCTTACTATTCAAATTAGAAGTTTGCCCCTACCTCCGAACTACCCTAGCGCCTACACCTTATATTACCTTTACGACCCCACCTTGCTTTTGAGTCTGACTTTCATGTCTCTAGCTCTATGGAAAGTTGGAGTCAATAGTTGGTATGTGTCGGTTGAGTTTAGTTTAAGAGTCAATAGCAGTGGGCGTTCCATACTATGGTTTCAATCAATAGGGGTTGTGTACCATACGCGCAATCAATAGGTCAGTATCGGGTCTATAAGGAGTAAATAAATAATGGAATCCCTAAGTATAGAACTCTTCCACTAAGAAGTAAGCCCGTAATTCCTCGATCTAATTTGAACTAGCCAACTTCAATGCCTTACGGAGTACCCTCGACTAGCAGCCTTCCTTTCCTTTATCTTAACTTTAAATAACTACCAGTGAGCGCCCACAATCTCATTCTTTGAGTAAAATCTATAAGTCTGACTTAACTAACCCGATTCCCGCAGTTCACCTACGATCCTGACTTCTAAGATTTAGTGTATACCTTTATTTGCTTTCACTCTGACTTGCTCGGCTATAACTCTACCGCTACTCACTTGCAAACTAAAACTACGAAACCCCAAAGCCCCTGGGACTACAACTCGAACTATCTTTGCTTTGATTCTCTCTATGCTGATTTTGATTCTTTTGCGCTGACACAGCATCCTTGCTTCTTGAGAAGGGCGAGCAGCCTACCAAACTCACACCCCGACTGAGAAGACTTTAGCTGGGAACTAGGGATTGGCACCGCTACTAATAAGAGTAAACACCAATAAAAAGAATGCGACTACAATTAGAAGCCCTTTTGGACCCAACTAAGAAATGCAGCTACTACCGATAAGACTTAAGCCGGTGCTTCTAAACCTTGTTCTACTGGCTTCAATGCTGCCCAGCGCTCCTACAATACTCACTTTATGCCTCTCACTGCGGAATCGTCCCCCGGATATCCAGCCCCCCCAAAGTCAGCCTATATCATTGGAGGAGCCAAGCAGTCTTAGCTTGGTTCAAACTGTATCTACTGACTCCGGTCCTTGCTCTACTGCCTAGTGAATCTCGCTACTACTGATAAGGATGCCTATCCTGCCTTTAAAACTTTACCTCTACTTTATAGAGCCCACAGCGGACTGAAAAGTATTACTTCCTCCCCCCGTCTTTCATTTCCTTACTGATGCTTCGAAGACTCTCACTTAGAACTTAGAATTGACACCACCAATAGAAAGGATGAAACAGTGCCCCACGATTGATGGAAACAAAAAAAAGGGAATCGACCCACTACGAACAAGGTTAGAACGTAGACTAACAAGGATGAGATTGGGGCTAGTAATACTGAAACACGCAATAGGCAATGCAACCACTACAGGTAAGACCCGAACTACAGTGTCTTACTTACTTATATCGAAAATAGGATATAGCGTCCATCACAAGAGAATAAACCTTGTTACGATGACACTGACCCCGCAAACTAGCAATTCCACCACTCCCAACAAGACTTTCCCCGCTAGGTGTTAATGTCCTAACTGTTCCCTACCGGCATTCAACTCAGAATCAAGGAAAGCAATAGAAGACTTTTGCCTCACATCGGATTCATCACTTTCTGGAAGCTTGCGAGATTGCTTGGTACCCTTTAGCACTGAAATGAAAGCAAGCCTTTCCACTTTACTCTTCACTACAGCTCGGGGCACCGAAGTTCGATTTACTAAATATCAAAGGTAGTTGACCGGTAAACTCTATTCCATGTAGCTGATATCATAGATTGGATATGTAGCTAGGACAACCTCCACGCCAACTTTCTTGTGGCATCCTCCATCTTATCAATGTATCATCTCCCACAGAAACATTATTACTCTAGTTAGTTAACTTGATGTTAAGGATCGATGTAATTGAGCTTGACTCCTGCTTCTCTAGTGATGTCCACACCTTGATAGCGACCCCGTCTAAGTTTAGTCCCTTCTTATCGATCCTGTATTGATCCACGACCATCAGAAATTGCCTGAATAGAGAACCAAAGAAAAGAGCGCTTGCCTCGAAACCCATTGGTTGGAACGAGTCGATGAAGGAGATAGGAGCCTATAGATATATATAGAAGAGTCAATCCTTAGTTTGGTGGATAGTAGCCGGGTGGGGAATCCTCTAATCGTGGTAGTAAAGTAGATAGCCATAGACTCAAAAGACAGTAAGATGGCACTCCAATAGACAGTGAGTGCTCAATCCAGTCCGATGGTGGAGAAAGAAGGGCTTAGTATTCTATTAGTGGGTAGGCTCCGCACCATCATTCTAAACGTGGGGCGCGGATTGTCGCTAGCCGTCCGTGGCAGCTCGTAGTTCTTTACGAGTGTTGATAATGAATAGTCCACCACCAGCTAATGAGAAGGACTATTTTACAGGTCCACTTAGAAGCCAAATCTTACCATGCTGTGAAAATGAGGCATTACTCACTGCACTGGGAAAAGAGAGAGAGCTTAAAAAGGCATGTCTCCGCTTTCTTAACTACGTCGCTTTTCTTCTTACAGACCATAACAGTGTTAGGCACTTACTTTACTTACACGCAGAATACAATTACCATTCTTTACTCGTGGTCGCCATTTCCGCCAGTCGATACGGAAGTGAGCTTGTCTCATGTCACAAAGTGGAAAGTGTTCTATAGACTAGTAGACGTCAAAAGGATCTTAGCTATATGAGACTAATAGACGTAACCCTAATCTTAGCTATATGAGACTAGTGGACGTAACCCTAATCTTAGCTATATGAGACTAGTGGACGTCGAAAGGATCTTAGCTATATGAGAGATACTAATAGACGTAAACTGGATCTTAGCTATATGATCTGCCCCGGAAAGAGATGCCTACAAAGGCTTTCAAAAGGCTTGGGCACAAAACGGCTGGCTTTCATGTGCTGTCTGGTGGGTGGGCTTGGAATACAAGAAAAAACTAGCTTATGGTACCGTACCGTCGGTAAGTCCGTTTTTATTAAGTTCGCTGTGAAGATGTTCTGGTTCTGTGCTCTCTTCCTTTTCCTTTCGTTGTGAAATGACAATTACTTTCGTTGTGAAAGCTGCTTACAAGAAGTAGAAGAGCCCACGGGCAAAGAGTGGAGTCAAGGGCCGAGCCGAAGCCTGGGCCTGGAACTTGCTGGGGAATACTCCATGGATAATTGAAAGGGAGTGCTATCTTCCCGCGGTTCCGGATCAACTGTTAGGTCAGGTTCAAGGGAGGCATTGATTGCTTGCTCGTATTGCTTACGTACCCTCTTTCGGCAGATGGATAAGATGTAGGTGGCCTGGTCAAAGTGGTTCTGCAGCCGTTCTTAACCGATGATAGAGGCATTCTCACTTCTCTAGCATGCCGGGAATCAGATTCATTGTGTTGGTCGATAGTAGTATGTAATGTTTAGTGGCAAGAGATTCGGATGACAGAGGTACGACGGCCCCGGTTCGGAACTAAAGGTTGAGCGCGAGATCAAGTAAAAGCTGGCAATCCTCGACAGATATGCTTTCAAGTCAAAGCTGGCAATCCTCGACAGATATGCTTTCTTACCTTTGCTCCAGAAGGATTTCGGGGACATCCGTATGAATCTTGATCAAATTGTTTATAGTATAGCCCTTGACAAGGATAGAAACCATAGAAAGGGTAAGCAATGGAGAGGTTTGGTTCTTGTATTACGGTAAGCGGACCGTGGAAGCAGTGGGGTATTATGAACAGAATAGAGATCTCCTTCATTACCTTCCTTTTCTTTTTCTATGTTTCTTTCATTCTTATTACGGTTTCCTCTGGGCAGACATAAGCCTTTTCTTTTTCTATGTTTCTTTCATTCTTATTACGGTTTCCTCTGGGCAGACATAAGAGAGAGAGCGCTTTAGTGAAGAGAAGTTCCGTCGGCTATTATAGTTTTTCACAACAGAGCTTTCTTCGCATGAGAAGTCATCTTTTTCAACCAAATGATCGCAAATATCAATGAACATATGATTGTATATCTAAACTTTGACCCGCCCCTGAATTACAAACATGAGAGGAGTTGCTAAGTTTGTTACTGCCCTTCCTGTTAGTCCATTTCCTAATATACTGATTGATCCTATTAGTACATTTCCTAATATACTGATTAATCCTATTAGTACATTTCCTAATATACTGATTGATCCTATATTGCCTTGACTCCTACTGTGGGAAAACCTCTACAGATAGAGCACACACAAGAAATCAATTTGGTTATCACCCGACCCTACCTGTTAGCCTAGGAGCTGCTTTACCGCTGGACCCTTCACACCTACCTTTCTACTCAAAAGGCATCGAGCGATCAAGATAGCCAGCCGTACTAGTGTATTCGCTCCCGTTCGAACTCAACAAGCACAAGTATAAGGCACCTTGCTTGTTTGCTTGTTTGTTCTTGGACCGCCATCCTTCCTTTTATGGTGACCATCTGGATGGAGCTCGCCTTTCTATTCCTTTCCTTTTTAAAGATCTCTTCGTTCTCTATACTCACCTATTACAGCTGGCTCTAAAGAATCTAGCGTTCCACTCATATATAATAGCGGAACCAGACTCCTGACTCTAAGCGTAAACACCACATATGACTAAACTGACTCTAAGCGTAAACACCACATATGACTAAACTGACTCCACTGACTGCTCTAACTGCTGACTCTTATCAACAAAGGCTTACTAATGCATCCCGCCCCCGAACAACAACTCGCTAACAGCCGATGAAGAGTATAAAGGGGGTAAAGGTGGCTAACTCACTTAGAAAGGGGATAAAGGTAGCTAACTCACTTAGTATAAAGGGGGTCAAGGTAGCACTTAGAAAGGGGGTCAAGGTAGCTAACTCACTTCATTCACGTTAGCCGTTGCGTTAGCCGTTGCGAGAGCCTTAGTTTTCAATAAAATCATATATATCTATATGGGCAGCTGTTTCCAAAAAATCCTATTTATGGGCATCCTCCCACTATACTCAAGTACTACATTATTTTCGTTGCTTGTTCCGTAGTGGGTTATCTTCCTTAGCTTATTGGGTGCGTGAGCTTACTCTTGGTCTTGGGAGGGTGTTAGTTTGTTAATCAATTACACATTGGGTCAACTACTCATAAGATTATTTCCTTTCCCTCCGCTCTGTACCTTAGTTATTAAAAGAATCCGTAATGCTGTGTTCTTACACTAAATGGTGATGAACGCTCTCTTCTCTGTAATGATAGTAGGCTGTTTTGTTACTGTGCTTCTATAAGTAGTAGTGACTCATATGATTTTCTTTAGTATAGTATAAGAAAGGGCAAGGGCAAAGTGCGCTAGTGAGCTTTCGGGGAACAAGCTTAGGGCAATAAGTCAATCAAGTACTCTAGTGGATTTGGTACACTGCCTTCCGATGTGTGTTGTATATCTCTCTTCACTCTACTATGTCTATGTCCTTTAATAAGCGCTGGCAGGGTCTAGGGTTACTAACCAACTGATGGCCTCCGTCCTTTAATAAGCGAGCGCTGGGTGAAGTCTAGGATTCCAAAAAAAGCCAAGTACTCATTTATTGCCTAGAGCTTTATTGCGCTAACCAGTAAATGAAACTGATTGTAACTCAGGAGCACTCCTCAATGCATACAGTATCTCTTCAACTCTTTCCCAAAAGCCTCCTTATCTCTTCCGCCATCTTCTCTTAGTAAGTTCTACTTTGTTCAATCTTATGTGCTTTTTCATCTCTTTCTTTGCTTCTTTATTTCGAGTACTATTTTCTTTCGTATGCTAATTCAATTAAGGAGTTCTTATTATTATGATTTCTATTGAATATTGTGATTGCCTGAGCGAAAGCGTCTGCATGTTCACTACAGGGCAACGCTTTGATGCTGTAGTTTGGCCGATCCGCTGCTACTGCTCTAACTGGTGCTTGCCCACTACACGGTAAGTAAAGTAGCAAGTAGAGTCTAGATAATGGTGCCCCCTCCGGATGTTAAGGGTTAGGGTGCGAGTGTCATTGTAGCGAGAGGTTCGGTGCTAGTTCCCTTGCTTTACAAAACAAACAAATCACAATCAATATATATTGGATATAAGAGCTTAGGGACATATTGCTAAAGATGATGGTTATATGACAGCTTCCCTTTTTGCTTCAAAACACACTTTTAACTTTGCTCACTTATATCAGCAGCCGAACCCAACACTCAAGTACTTTATTCTTGCCTTAAGCTTCTTTTCTCAACTTTCATAAAATCATATTCTTTTTGACCTATGATAGAATAGTGGAACCTTCACTTTATTGACCTATGATAGAATAGATGCACCTAACTCCTATTACGAGCCACTGCAAATAGCATAGCACTCCTATTACGAGCCACTGCAAATAGCATAGCACTCCTCACTCTACTGTAGTTAAGGAATCGAACTCTTAACTCGACTTATGGCCCTAAACTCTTAACTCGACTTATGGCCCTACAGAATATATAGAAAACTTCTCTTATGTGATATAATCGATGAAAACCACTGCATCCATTATTACTACTGCTGGCTCTAATCTTTGCTTAGCTTATTTCTTCTATTCCTAATCTTTCGATTCTTCTTTGCTTCAAACTGACGCTGGACTTAGGTACTCTCTTATGGCCCTTGCTTGTTTGTGACTCACTTCACTTCATTCACCTTAGTGTTTCTTTGCTTGTTCTTGGGAAATGGCTTGTTGAATGGAAGATGGGCATACAAGGATTACAGGGATGCGCATGGAATGGAGGACTTCCTAGCAGGCCGAAGAGCTTATAAATCAATAATAGAGAATGCCGCGATACCACAAGACCTACAAGACCGACCACAACAACCAGAATTGAATCACTGCTAACAAGACTGTATATTAATAGGGCCAACAAAAGAAGGAACCCACTGCAAGAGCCTTCCTTTCCGACAAGCTACTCTGTCTTTCCTAGGAACAACACTCCGCGTAACCAATTCGAACTCCATAACGCGTAACACAAAGAAAGAAGTAGTAACTAAACGAGTACTGCTAAGGCAACAACCACTGCTTCTAGGCTTGATTACCTAAGGCTTCCAATGCTAAAACAAATAACTGAGGCTTTCACTGCCGATCCTTACTCTATTATAGAAGAAGATGTGTGACTTAGGCGCTGAAGAAGACTAGAAAGGGTGAGCAATCGGGACTGCTTCATAAATAAGCAAAAAAATATAGACCTGAGAGTCAGGGTGAACGGGAAAGCAAAAGACAGAAAGGAACCTTTGAGTTTTCAAGCACTCCGCGAAGACGCAAGTAGCCTTATGCCGGTCGGTTCCAGTACCCTTGACAGGAAAGTAGACCAGGAAAGTAGTAGAGCGGTTCAACAAGCCCCGAGAAAGCAGAATAAAAGAAGGATTAGAAGCAGTGCACAAGTCAGCTGCTGAAATGAAACAAGAGCATAAGCTTGTTCTGTCGTTATTATTTGTTACTACTGTATTAACGATATATATGACTATAGCTTGTGTCTGTCCTTCATACGAGTCTGTCCTTGAGTCTCTTTCAGTTCTGGTTTTTGTCTGTCCTGAAGTAGAGTATCCTTCTGTTCAAGGTCAAGTCTAAAGTATATGGAGTTTCTCGAAGCAAGTGGAATCTCGTATAGAGGGCAGGTACTCTGGTCGTTAAAGAATCAAAGGTTTTGCAGTGTTGTATCTCGGTTAAGGTGTAAGTCTCTTGTTGTAGTCGTCGGTGATAGGGAGTTTGCTTTCCAGCCTAAAATTCCAGTAGTAGTTTACTCGGCGTAAGACTCATGAGCAGGATTCTCAAGTCAAGTTAGAGTTGCATCTAGAAGATCCTCTCCGTCGGTTAAGTCAGCAGTAAGTGATTCCGCAAGTTTAGTTTACCTGCATTTATATAAGATGGATAGGTTATTTGAATGATTTGTTTTCCTCGGAGTAAGGCGTGGTGCGCTAAAGGAGATTCAATTCCATTAAGCAGTTAAGTGCGAAAGTAAGTCAACAGAAGAAACAAGGAAAATAGAGTCTCTCTCTTTGGGTGCTCGCTTGCTTTACCCTCTTTGGCTGCAAGTCTAGGTTCGGCTCTTGGCTTGTGCCGAATAGGGACAAATACCATAATGGAGGTGGGGGATAGTAAGGCTTAGATCAAGTAGTGGGGCAGGCCAATAGACATTAGTGGAATACTCTACATTAGTTGAATACTCTAATACGTAAGAGGTGGGCAGGCGGAACCCCGCACATAGTAATGGAAGGGACAAAACATAGGTAGGCATGGAAGAGGCAATATTCGAATTAGCGCCAGTAAAAGCGGAGTGAAAGAAGTGAGTCAAATACTATAAGTAAGTAGTTACAGGCCAATAGGTAAACCAAAGAAATGAAAGCTAGTAGCATGCTTATTATCAGTTAGTTCGGATTCTATTACAGTAGTAGCTATATCTCATCAATCAATAGAATACCACTGACATGAGTCCAAGAATAATAGTAAAGAGAGGTATACTAACGCAAAGAAGCAAGTATACGGTAAGGGGAGTCAGCTTTGGGATCAGTAGACATAGAATAAAAGTAAGGTAGGGCGGGCTCTTAGGCGTTAGCTCAATCCTTTTATTAGCATTAGTCCTAGGTCGTAGCTTAATTCTGATAGTTAGTAATTCAATCTAATAGTAGTGAGCGTGATTCCTTGGGGCAGTGTGAAACTAATAGTATAGTCGCATTCCAAGTGAAGGTATTGGCATACTAGAGAAATCCTAAGTGCACTTAAGTAATTGGCGGCAGTCTACTTAACTAGTTCAAAAGGATGAGTTTTCTTCTAGCAATGTCGGGCCAATATTATGAGTTCGGATTTTGCAGTAGCCATCGCAGCTGACGCTGCCCTTAGTTTATAGTTGTTCTCTTGGTTCTGATTTCAAGTCTTCTCGTTAGTGATTGAATTCCCGTTTTGTTGGGTAGTTTCTTGATATACCTCCAAGTAGTTAGTATTACTGCTAGAATACCTATGGGGTTAGGGTTCCCTAGTAGACGAGGCTAGTGCATCTAAGAATATAATAATAGTAGTATGATCCAGGTCATTCATACTTGATTGCAAGAAAGGAGTAGAAGGCTTTAAATCAGTAGCTTTAGAATCAGAGTTAGGAGTAAGTCATAAGCGGGACCAGGAAACTCAGAATCAAAGTCAGGTTCGTAGGGCTGCCCCTATTGGTGGGCGCGGGGAGAGCTGGTTTCTTAATTCAGGTTTAATTTCTTACAAATTTGATGCTTTATTGTATGGGTTTTATTGGAATAGTCAACTCCCAAGCTAGAATGGAAGGGACAACAGCAGATGTGAGGTAAATGAATGTTGTAGTCAAAGGTTAACATTAGAATGAGAATAAGTCGTTTTTAGTTTAAAAGCTAAAGAGCGGAAGAGCAGGAACTGTAGCATATAGGCATTTAGGACAGGCATGTCCGTTTTCTAAATTAGGGACGGGAGGCTGAGAGGCCGGGTAGTCAAAATGAGATTAAGGAGAGGGTAGGCTTAAAATCATTAATTATATAGTCTTAAGTTATGTATTTTATGATTTATAGTAGTGGGTGAAGTCCTGTTAGCTCGAGTATAAGAATTAAAGTCAGCTGTGGAAGAGTTAGAGCAAAGACAGTAAGATGTGAGGTCAGTAGCGAAAGTACTTGTTGTGCGTTAAGGTCTTAAAAGTACTATTCCCGTTATAGAAGGCAGTATTCCAATCTAATAGGGTAGTGTCCAATTCCCATCAGTAGTGTTTTAACTCTCATAAGTCGTGATTTCATTCATATATAATGTTTTAGTTCAATCTCTCAGTCAGTAGCTCCATTCTAATAGTTATGGTCGCTTAAGAGTTAGTCGTGGGCAAGTGAGGATCCGCCAAGTAACTGCTACATTGCCTGCCAGCATTGGTTGAATTACCGGTTTCTAACAAAATTCTTAGTAGGCACCACAGAGGTTCTCATTCCAATAGTTGTATAGTTAAGTGCGTGCATCGACCTAGGATAGGACGAAGGGCAATAATAAAGCAAGTTAGGGTTACTAAAGCAAGGTAGGTTAACTCATTATTCAAGTCGAATAACTAATTATTAGAGTAACATCACTCAATCTGTAAGCGGGCCACGCAACGAAGGTACCCTGGCAACTACGTACCTCGTTCATTGTTCGTTCGTTCGGCCACAAGAGCTATCAAGCAAGTTCAATTCAAAAGAACCATTGATACAATTAAGAGCAAAAGTAATACAAAATCAATATAGAAGTAGCCCTTTTTCACCCTAATTCCCTAATAAATAACTAATCAATATTAGATACATATACTTTCAATACAGAATGACTATAAGGAATAACAGACTAGACTATTCAGAAAAAAAAGCAGACTTCAAACAAGGAGTGGACTAGTTCAAGGGTAAATAGAGTTGAGCTGTCAGTCAAGTCAAAGAACGAAAGCAAGGGATAAGAGACAGGGATATTTGACTAGAAAGGATCAATGCCAAGGAGTTACAGCCTGTTTGTCACCTGTTCCATGCTTGATAGTTAGCGATATCAGTCTCGGAAGTGGGAGTCCTAGAATCAAAGTCAGTAGTGACAGGAGCAAATACAAGAATAGAATAGAACTGATGATAACAAGAAACACCCACTACCCCCAGTAGAGAGAGGAGAACTCAATCAATACTAACAGGAATCGAACAAGAAAAAGGGAATGGAGCGACTGATCCAAAGATTGAACTAGTGCTTATAAGGCCCAAAGCAACCCATAAAGAATCAAACTAGGGTTACCTATACTGTAGACACAGGGGCTTACACTGCTACCTATGAGAACGAAACAAGTAAGTAACAGGCTTTACCTAAACCTATTTAGAATCGAATCACTGCTAGCAAGGATAGAGCTACTGCTTGGAAGGATACAACCTTCGCTTTTCGGACTTTAACTAGTGCTTCTCGGAATCAAACACAGAATACAGGATAGGGTTTGTAGAGCGTAGAACCGACCTCAGTATTCGAATACTTTAACAGAAACATAGGGAATAGAACCGCTGCTACAAAGGATGTGGAACCACTAACGATAAGAATATAGCTCATAGACGGGAATTCACTACTATCCGATAGGGCTTGCAATACCAACTATAAGAATTGGCCTAGTGCTTATAATGGTTTCACTGGAAACTGGGTTAATAAAATCATCAAGCACTGCTTCTCGTACTTAACTACATTGCGTAGGCTTTCCCTACTGATCCGGCTCCTTACTTCTTATATAGATGAGTCTACTTCTCGTTGCTTTCATTCGATAGCTCCACTCTAGTGCCTCTATTTCGCTCTTATTACCCCTTTCAAATAACTTGTATTAACTTCGTGAAGACTGTTTATTTGCTCAGCCGCCAAGCTCAACAGCAATAATCAAAAATCAATAAATACCAAGCACATCACTCATTAATAACAACCAAGAAATACATTATTCTTTTGTATTACAGTTGAGTTCGATTCCTTAGAAAGATGTAGTTTAGTTCCCGGCTCCACTCTTATTGGTCTTGTTATTTTTCTTGTTGGCGATGTTTGGATTCCCTGTTCCGAGTCCGAGTATGAGAAGCGCTAGTCCAAGTCCGAGAAGCACGAGTTTATTTATTTATTAGAATCTAAAGTCGTCAGAGCACTCATTGCAGGATTCAAATAAAGATAGTTAGAATCAGATCTAGTAATGTAAGACTAAAGAGCTAAGGAGCAAGAAAGTCAGTAAGTAGTAACAGAGGAGAGGGGCGGACAGGAAAGCAAGAACTGTGTTTGGATTCCTGGTTATGAGAACAAGTATGATAAACACCAGGTTGAGTTGAAAAGCGAGTAGTGGCTGGTTTGATACAAGTAAAGGAAACACTTTAGCTACACCAGTAATTAAGGGCAGTGACCTTCAACTTAATGCTCTTTGAACTCCGTTAGTGCTTCAGAAGTTAGCAGGGATATACTCTTGAATCTTATATCACATTTCACCCTCTATGACTCTGTGAACTCTCCCTCGCTACTTTCCTAGACTTAACGAGCACAACAACATCTTCTTTGACTTCTTCTCCTATAACTTTCACTGGAGCTGGAGCAGGCCATTATTGTCGACAAGCAGATGAAACAAGTATTTCGCTACTGCTACAATATTAAGTAGTAAAGCAACAGTAACAAAGGCACGAATCGGAAGGAATTCATATGCTCCGGGCCAAGTAAGTACCAACCTATCTTTATACTTCAACTCAAAATACAGAATACCAGAGCTAGGAGTTAAAGAGGTATGTTACACTATAGCACCTGAGTTAGGATACCTTAACCTGGTAAGCATTGAAGAAAAGATCGGATCATCTACTTCTTTGGTTAAGCCTTATTGTCTCCGCGTACGTGGTCCTTGAATTCTTGCCCAACCGGTAGAGTAGTCCTGAGTCCAGAGCAATAACTAGATTAGTGGCCCTTATATTAAGTCCTAGGCACCACACCAGTTTTGTAGTTTAAATGAGTAATTTGCCATAGGAATAGAGCGGTGTCAAATTCACCTATTTCATAACTTATTGGATTTGATGGTTATGTTACCTATTATACTCTATACTAAAGGGGTTTAGGGAACGCGGAGCTCCATCCAGCGCCACTTAATTAATGCTTGGACCACTCCCCAGAGACGAGACATAGCCCTTTTTCTTTTAGCTAAGTTTAACCCACCTAGCACTCCTGCCTTTTAGAAGAGAGTTGACTTCTCTAACAGGCGTTTACCCTGAAACTAGTAGTGGTCCTGTGCCAACACCAGACTCGAGAACGGAGCTTTCTGGTTCCCTTATTTATGGTTCCTTCTTGCCTGTTCCTGTGGGAGTTGGAGTGGAATACTGAGTTGAAGCCTATTAATAAGCTCATCTCTATCCGGAGTTGTTGAATCCAGAGTTTCATCCCCAGTTTACGAGATCGAAAAAAGGGATGCTGTTAGGTAACTTCATCTGAGGCAGAAAGAGTAGAAATAGGTTAAGTTCCAGTGAAGAAAGTATGGTGAGAAGAAGCCCTTATAGTAAGTTTCGGGTAGTTTGTCTAGTAATAAGGTATTAATTCCCCGAGTGGAGAGCCGAATTCAGCAAGTAAGTACGACTAAGGTAGTAGCGCGGTAGAGCCTGAGTTCAAAGAGGAAGTCGAGAGGAATACAGTGTCGAGGAGAGGAAGCAGAGCCAGAGCCTGCAGTAATAAGTTGTGAAGCAAAGGGGGGCCAAGTAACGGATAGACAAGTGTAACTGCTGGAGGAGAGGTAGATTAGTTTGTTGCAAGAGGATAGATAGCCGGTATTGCACTAAAGAATCGAGGCCAAGTCCTTATTTATCCCGTTGCGCGTAGGGGAGTTGATACCTGACTGAGAGGAAACCGAGGAAGAAACCCCTTACTTGGGCCTTAAGAGTTGAATGGAATGAGTTTTTACAGTTAGATGAGATGGAGGCAAGAACTGAATTGATATTAATAAATAAATAAAGAAATCAAGAAATCGGGGGTGGTGGACAGCCTTTCCATAGTAGTGGTCGGCCAGAGGTTGCTAACTAAACTAACTCAACTGATTGTCAGAGCGCTTCAACGCCGTTAGTATACGCTTGGCCCCGGTAGTAGTAGTTCTGGGATCAATAGTACTTATAGCTTCCTCGGCAGTGCTCTTCTCCGGTCTGAAACTAACCAATAAACCTAGAAAGTAGGTAAACAAAATGCCATTCTTTAGTTGGGGTGTGGAGTGCCTCTCGTGTTAGGTTACTTTTCGTTTTAGGCTTGCTGGGCCCTGGCCTGTTAGAGTGGAATCGCTTGTTTAATATCCCTTGTTTAATCTGTTATATAAGATTGAATGAAACACCTTGTATTGAGATAAATAGATATTAGAAAACACAATATCCTCTGCCCTATACAAGTAAAGGAGCGGGAAGGAAATAAAGTTTTGAAGGTCGATGATCCGGACTCAGAAAAGGAAGATTGTAGCGCTACAAGAATTGATACGGCTTCAGACCCACGTGCTAGTGAACGCTCCTATTAACTTAACTGAATGAGGCATACCTCTCCTCTGCGTCTGTCCTTTAAATAATGGTCATTTTAAAGCCTATATCTTGAGGGTCGGTAACTACCCTTGTGCTAGCTCCATCCTATGATTATGTTTCGGACCTTGCCCACTTGTCCATTTTTTGAAAATTAAGTTAATAGTAGCCATAGGTAAGAGGTATCGGATAAGAGACAGAGGCTCAAGGCTCAATTAGTACCCTTTTTGCCAAAGCCCGGGGAGCAAGTAGTATAGTAGTCGTAAAGGTCTCAATTCTCCTATCATCTATATAAGGCTCACACAGGACTTCCTCATAACAGGAGTTTCTGAGTTAGGGACAAGAAAGTAAGTCAATAGAGAAGTAGTTGCTTGGCTGCTTTGATACAGAAGAAAGATCAGGCTAAGAGTATTACTTATAAGCAGGAGAAGGATAAGAGTGAGTTGAGTCGAGTAGAGGAGCCCGCTGGGTTAAATGATTTGTAGCCAGAGGAGAGTTAGAAGAGCAAGAGTAAAAAGACCCAGAATTCAGTGTTGGTTTACAGAGCCATAGATATAGTAGCCTATGGTGTATACGAGTAAGTTGGCGCCTACTTGCTCTGTGTTTGTGGTAAGCTATTCCGAGCCCCAACTAGTAATCTCCGTAGGAATATCAGCTAGTAATCTCCGTAGGAATATAAGAGTTGAAGACCAGTCCCTTAGTATTAGTATATATACCTCAGTAAGGTTAAGGTTCTTAAGTCTGGTGAGGAGAGAGAGGCAAGGGAAGCTTAGACAATAAGTCACTTGAGAGTTGAGGCCCTTATAGTAAGTTCTGCGAGTTGCTAGTGGAATTCTTTGTGGCTGGGAGTTAGATTAGAAGAGATGAAATCGTATATGCCAGGCTGAAACAAGCTTATACTAAAAAGGCAAAGAAAGGATAATTTATTGATCATGGGTTTTATCAACTGCCCACGCAGCTCCCTAAAAGTAGACTCGGCAGATATATAAGTGGCTCTGTTAGTGCTGTGAAAAGAAAGCACTTATTGTCCCGGTCCCGCTTACGCTCAAAGGTATCTCTTGAAGTAGATTTCCTGTTCTGTTCTTTGCGCTTGACCTTTGTTCTCGTATAAGTAATTAAAATGCTAATCGAATGCTTAGGTGAAGTATAAAGTAACAGGGGTGGGGCAGGGCATACTATCTTACAGTTTCAGCGGGTTGTGGTCCAAGTCTCTTCAGTCAGATCAGGTTCCTACTTCTTCTATTGTAGACTAGGATTCCACCTTCACTTTCTTCACCGCCAACACCCGAACTACTCTACTTTATAACCTAAACAATATACGAAGAAACTCATTCACTTGCAGAACCGCAATACCTTGATCCACTTTTTGCCATACGTAGTTGCTTGGCCCCGAGTTTCAATAGTTTGTCTTAGAGCGGTTCGAGACCTTGCGAGTTTACAGTCATGTTCAACTTGGAGAATGGCTAATTACCTGACTCGAAAGTATGTTCTACGGTATATTAACCTAGGCATATTAACACCTAACATCTTAGGCCAAAAATTCATTCATTTATACAACCGATATGGAAGGGAGGCAGGATAGGTAATTACAAGAGCGCGGCGAGTTATGAGCAAGTCAAGGAAGGGTATAGAATCGTTGGGTAATCAACAGGGCCTTAGGTTCAGAATTCTTTGTTTACTTCAGATCAACTGCCCTCGAAAGATTCCATTAAGTATTTGTTGAACAGCTTTACTCGGATAAGCAAGACTCAGTGCGTAAATATCGACTTGCGAGTTCCGTTCCAGAAGGGAAGTCCACAAGAAAGAAGCTGTTTCAAGGAGGAGTCTCCCGGAACATAAATCCTAGTTTAGAGCCAACACCAATAAGTACTCTCAATTAGGGTTCTTCGGCGCTAAGATCTTTGACTGCAGGATGATCTTAATGTAAAGAGTCAGTAGTGAGTGGTTCAATTCTTTTTACACTTCTCTCGGATCCTCAGTATAATCTTAAGGTAGCTAGATCCGGAGTAGGAACTGGATTGGAAGCTTCAGATAGATTAGATGCCCCCCCTAACTCTAAAAGCAAGTGGACTACATAGTTTAGCTCCCGAAAAAACTAGTGGAATTCCTTGTTTCCAGCGACCAGAGAATCCGCTGTAGAAAAGAAAGGCTCCATAAAAGATTTACTCGGGGGGCAATAAATAATAAAGTCTTTGTCGCGGAAGCCCTAAACTCTCAATCCGAAGTAAAAGCCAAGCCAAGCCCTATTTGCCCTGACTTCTAAAACGAGGTTCAGTATAGCTCTCCATAAACCGAATCTCATGCCCACTCATAGGTTAAGTTGTTAACGTTATTAGTGTAAGCGTAAGGAGCTTCTGCACTACGATCTTTTCCTGTTTGACTTCTCAATTCCTGCCTGGTTGCGAGATGAGATCTCTATTCCTATATTCTTGTATGACATGCGTGAGATAGAGATTCATTTAATGATTGTTTGCCCCATATAGTAAGTGACTCAACTGGACCAACAAGAACAAGTGCTAAGGTCCTTTGTTCGTTGAGATCGAAAGCTATAGGTAGATCGAAAGCAACGGGTAGAAAGTCGAGTACAGCAGTAGTTAAGGGTTCGGCTGCATCAATTCTAACTTAAAAGCAAACTAGCAACAGCGAACTCACATTATAAAAGTTAAAAAAGCAAGAGAACAAGCTATGGCCAACTCACATTATCAAAGTAAATGAGCAAGGGAACAAGTAAAAGCTTTCGCACACTCCCCGTTGGAAGGCAAATAATCCATTCTGTTGTGGGCCGCCGGCAAGCAAGTTATTAAAGCCAAAGTGCATTAGCGAGTGGAATGGCATAAGAAGAAGAAATGAAACAAGCGAGTTGAGTTCTCACTGCTGATTATCCTGCTCCTGTTGACGATACAGCGGATTCTTGAATAGCCAAAACAAGAACTACTTCTTCTCGGCATGAAACTAGAACAGTCCATTCTACAGCTTAAGATGGAAAGTCCGTTTCTGTTCGAAAGTAAAGTTAAGGATTAGATGCAAAAGAGGAAAAGTGCTATAAAATTCCATACTTATATATGACACTCGAAAGAAGGGTTCTGAAGCGTGTTAGTCCGGTTTCTTACTTATTCGGCTTAATAACGAAAAGATTTTCCTGCTTAGCGATAAAAGAAATTACTCGTGTTGAAGCGCAAAGGAGAGTTCTGGTTGTTGGCGATTCTGTTTGTGTTGGCGGTTCTGAAAGTATAGAAGAGGGTGCTCGTGTTTCATCTGTTAGCTCTGGGTCGGTCAAGTATCAAGAGTCAGGGTTCATAAAATAATAAAGATCTGTTTCAGGTCGGGTTGACAGCTTCCTTGTAGTTAAGGGTATAAAAGATAGGTTTATAGCTACGTTAAGGGTAGAAAAGATGGGTTTATAGCTTAACCGACTGTATCTGTTCTCAAGTAAAGTTCGGGGGCCAAAGAGAAATATAGTACTTACTGGCGCAACGTTGAGAGTACCAGAAGCCTCATCCCCTCTCCTTTTCTCCTGCTAGAGTATATTATCCTGTTAAGTGGATTCTCCTGCATAAATCAAAGTAAGGAAAGGGAGTTAAAAGATCATAAGGATCCTTACTTTGTGGCACAGCGGATTCTCCTACTTCTGTTTCATTTACTGATCTCGTCTACTCTCTTGCATCACAACTGCAACATTCCATTTATCTATGAGACTTATGCGCATGTATATGAATTTAAGAACACCCGGCCCGGCTTGCAATACTTAATAATATACTGTTCTTTCGAGCGTAGATGTTAGTCATTAAGATTGGATTGCCGGAATTGAATCCATCGATCGTTCTCAACTAAGAATTATTCCACTTTTCCTGATGCTAAACGTCTTGCCCGACCTACACTTGTTGATTACCCGCTTGCTGTTGACCTTGACTTGAAACCTTACTGCTTAGCTGACTCCTGACTCCTCACTGGAATCTGACCCGCTTGCTTTAGACCCTGTTTCGCCAACACCTTGATACTTTACTCGCCTTAGACACAAGCACTGGAACCTCCTTATACTTCTCGACCGCCGTTGCTTGGTCATTTGTTTTAGTTTGTCCGTTGCTTGGCGATTGAAGGAATGAATAAAGGCTTTAGACTGCTTTCGAACAAGAAGCAACAGCGAAGAAAGCAATAAGAGAGGAGAGTACAAGCAAGCTTAGGCGAAGCTATAAGGGATAACTCCGTTTCAATTCCATATATGCGCATTAGTTCCGTTCAATTTCCATTCATGTTAGCTATGCTCTGTTAGGTTCATCTCTTATAGAATGCGCAGATCATGTTCTTAAAGCACTTTGACTATAGTCTCGTATAGGGGAAGGGTGTTTAGCTGAGTTTTATTAAAGTAAGGAGTGTTGCTATCCTATTTCTATATGTAGATAGAGTGTTGTTACCCTATTTCTATATGTGTGGGGATAGTTAGAATAAATGATTGAACAAGTAAGCAAGCAAGGGAACAAACAAGCTTAGGCGAAAGAACGAGTAGTGGTTCTTTACTAATTCCGTTAGATTAAATCCTTAAAGCTACTCTCGGGGTGCCGACATTCTCTATGTTTTAGGGACCAGTCAAGTTCTATGTCTCTGATATTCCATGTACAAAATGTTCTTTAGAGTTAGTAGTTAGGTTACAACTATGTTATTCTAGAATATGTCTCTGATATTCAATGCACTAACTATGATAATCTAGACAGTATACGTCAATAATCATTTCTCTATAACAGTGCCCCGATATGCTCATTTAGTGTTTCGTTCGGTTCTTGCTATGCTAGCTTGAAGGCAGGCTTTGCGTTCCGTTCTTGCTAGCTTTAAGGTGGGCTTTGCTTTCGTTCAGTACCAATGGAAGGAGAGGAATTAGTCAGTTCCACTACCTGCGGGACAATCTGTTTACGACTTTGGACCACAACAAGGTTATGAGGCCCATAATAAGAAAAAAAAAAAAGAAGTGTAGCCAAGCGTATACTACAAAGGCAGAAAAGCAGACAGGAAGAATGCACCTAAGAGAATCATTAGCCAGAGTGAGATGAGGAGTTTTAGATAGGAGCGAGGTAAAGGATAAAGTGGAGTTATGGCCCCTTACAGTAGTGGTCCTGTTTTATCAACTCAACTACTTGCTTTAAGAAAAGAGTAAGGTAATCAATGAAACTCTCACTCGACCAGTACAACTATCTTCTTACCCTGAACTTATTAGAGAGGCCCCTTTGTTACTTCAATGCCTAACTTAAGAATTTCCCTAAACTTATTATGGAGGCCTCGACTTGAAACTACTAAATAAATTGAACTGTCAACGATTCCTTGATTTTGCTTGTTGTTGTGAGGAGATTTATCTAAGTTTTACCTCTGTATCCCAGCCTTATAGCCTTTAATAGAATTGTATATCATAACTAATATAATGAAATTCGCTAACATCACTATCACTACTCCTTCGCCTGGAAAGTCAAGTCAAGGGGAAGTCAAAAGCAGAGCAAAGAGAAAAGGAAAGGTTAACTAAAGAGTCGAAGAATAACCTGTAGAAAGGAGAGTACCAGCTATAGTATTGGGAGAGTACCTGCTAGTATTTTATTCTTCTTATGCCCTTACGGGACCTAGTATTCTATGCAATGCAACAAGGGATGCTCAAGTAGAGTTCAAAGAAAGAAACGCAAAAGGGAGGATACTGTTCTAGGGCACGCTCGAGAATAATCATTATGCCTCCCCCAGATTCAGAATTATGTTGACTTAACGCGGGCACAACTGTTAGGTGCCAGGTGCAGATTAATTAGCTCTCTAGCCTAGCACCCTTTCTTGATTTCTGTCTTTCCTTCCAACCTGAGAACTGGCATCTCATAAGGCACATTTAAGAACTTGCTTTCGGGCGATGTCCTTAGACCGGAGAAGCTGCTAGATCGATGAAGAAAGTAGAGAATTAGAGTTCTGGGAGTAATAGTTATCTCTATCTTATAAAGAAGGGAAGACATCCAGAATTGACCTTTGGCCCACGTAGCAGTGTAGCGTAAGAAAGAGTATCGAGGAACAAGCAACGGAACAAGCAAGGGCGTAGCCTTTTTTGTGCGTTAGTTGTTGGAGCTATTGAGTTGTGCGCTTACGCGAGTTAACACTGATCTTGAAACTAAACCTTTCCTTTCTCCTTTCTTTGTTCTCGAAGGCCGTGTGTAAAAGCAAACTTTCCAAATTTAAGAAATGACAAACCTTGATTTCTGTGATCTTACATACTGAGGACCATAAAAGAAGATCCAAATCCTGTTTATATATTTAGCTGTAAGCCTGAAGACAAGCACTATACCTTTAGCTGTAAGCCTGAAGACAAGCACCCCATACCTTTAGCTGTAAGCCTGAGGACAAGCACGAATTGAGACTTTGTAGCTGTAAGCCTGAAGACAAGCACTATACCTTGCTTAAGAATAATCAGAAAAAAGGTAAAGGGCGGAACAGACTTTAAAAGGAAAGGAGACCTTTCGGACTAGCACTCCTATCCTAGCTTCCCTCCCTTTGAAGTATCTTTGATTCCCTCCCTTTTAAGTTGATTTTATTTATTTATCAGCTCCACGAGTCACTAGAAGGAAGGTGCCAACTACTTATCATGGCCTATTGATTTGCTTTGCCCTTTCGTATTCATTGACCTGAGGCACAAGAGTGTTCTTTGATGAAAAGAAAGGTTATTTTATGCAATGCATGACGGGCGGGCCTCCAGTGTATTCCTTTCCTCCAACTCAATGAATGAAGGGGGGAGTATGAGGAAGGCCTACAATCTTTGTTAAATTAAATGGAAAAAGGAAAACCTTACTTATATTCTATCATTCAATGAAAAGGGTGTTTCGCCTACTAGATTGATTTATGAAAAGATGTTCGCCTACTTATCTTTCTTTGTTAAATTAAATGGAAAAGGAGAAGGGTAAACCATATCTGACTGACAATAGGAATATGACTGAATGAGGAAGAGCTCTCTTTCTTGAAGTGGTATAACTTTAGCGCCATCTGAAATGCGCGAAACTTCGATTGGAGGAAGCCAGTCCATGAAGATGATCCTTTTTATTACGTGCAATTCCCCTCTTTCGGTAAGCATCCAGTATCTCCGCAAATGAACATTTATCTAAGCTTATCCTGTAGCTTATACGTCGTTTGAAAGCTGCTCCAAGGATCCAACGAATAGCTAAGGTTTGTTGACGATCCCTGGCTACAATCCCAGGTACATCATAAGTTGTACCAGCTACTCCTACTTTGACCACTTCGCATATAGGCTTTATATTATCTACGGCGTCAACCATAAGTTTGATGACATCGCGTTCAGAAATACTAGTTGCTGGGCGATGAAAAGTTTGATACACAATAGCACGAACTCTCGTTCTTTTACCATCGATCATGCGAAAGTTGACAAATTTATTGATCAATTGTTTTTGCTCACCATCCAAGTCCCCTATATAGCTGAGAATTGAAGAGCTAAAATTGTTATTACGCAATCTATACTGTCCTTCTTTATCAGCCAACTCCCCTCTTTCCTTCCTTATATATTCTCTATCTCAATATCGACGCTTATCTATCTCAATATCTTAGCTCCCACAGATGATCTACCCGGGGCGGAAGAAAACTATAGGGATACAAGGTGTCCTAACTAAATCAACACAAAAAAACCGGAGAAGTATAGCCTAGCCATTGCATCTATCATATCAGTCGATTCGTTCTTATCTATGGATAATGCAAGAGATAACTTATTTGTTCGCGGATGGAGAGGGATTCGAACCCCCGGTATTCCTATCAATACTTCGGTTTTCAAGACCGACTCTTTAAACCGCTCAGACATCCATCCCTTCTAGCCGCCCTTTTGATATCTGCGCAACTATATGTGATTCGCTACGCTTGCTTGCGCCCCACCCCGTAAGCTGACTCCATTGCCTGTCGGTTAGCGAAACTTTGATGGTAGCCTGTAAAACATAGAGCTACGCTTCTTTATATATGATAATATGCACCGTCGACGCTCTCTGCGGGTAGCCTGTAAAACATAGAGCTACGCTTCTTTATATATGATATATGATAATATTAACCTCTCTGCGGGTAATAGCAAGAGAGTGAAAGAACGCCCAAAAGTAAGCAGTGATTGAGGGAGACTGAAGTGAGTGAGTTAAAGGCGTGGCAAGAGAGTGAGTTCTACTCGTCGCAAGTGAAGGCAATTCATTAGAGTCCTTTAACGCCTGTACTCTTGTAAGACTGGTACTTGGCGGCTCACCGAGCAACATCTAGAGGTTGCCCATCACTCCCTCGCTCCTTTTTTAAGGCCTACCGCTCCCTTTTTAATTAAGTGGCTTGCATTCTTTGGCGAGTACAACAAAGCCATAAGAACACTGAACGCCCAGAGCAGCTCTCTCCCCAGTCCACAGCAACGTGTGGAATCCGGATCTATTGTTTGTTCTTACTCTTATTGGATCAAGTCAGATACTAAGCCTTCTACTACTACTAGGTAGATAAAATGCTATATTTCCAGAGATTGGACTCTCTCTCTTACTGTGATTAGCCCCTACTAGTAATAAGCCCGAGCCAGCTTCTTAACTACAGGGCGTGCTACCGTTTTTTCTTTGATGCTTGCTATTTAATCAGGAATAAGGCAATCCTTATTATCATTTTCCAACATAACCATAAGTTCTCATTTTCCAACATAACCATAAGACAGCAAAGGCATCGAATAATGCTCTCTTAGAAGGATGTGTGCGCAGAGGATTCATCTTTAAACATCTTACATTCACCAGAAAAAAAGGAGGATCTTACCACTAGGATCTGTCTATGCTTGGACTGATTGGACGAGCATCTTTGGCATTGGACTGATTGGACGAGCATCCTTCGGCATATCAATACTGATTATTCTTCCTTAGCTACTTTACAATAACCTTCTTCCAATGGGCAATTCCATTGTTGATGCAGAGAATTACCTCTTTGAAAGAACAAGAAAAGGACGAACTGCTTGCCCTAAGTGAACTAACTGCCTTTTGTCCGAGTCAGGTCCGGAAGGCAATTCATATTGTTTAGATATCCCCGTCAAACAAAGCAAAGGCTAGATGTCTGCCTCTTTGGGACAGTCAACTTATTTTATTTTTCAAGCCTTTTAAAGGGGATAAGAAGAAAGAGAAGTCCAATACGGGATTAACCCCAAACAATACAATAACTCCCTTTTATTTTATACAATACAATAATTTATACAATACAATAACTCCCTTTTCGTTTATAACCTATTCATATAAGGTGTTTCAAGGGTTTATTATTTCTAGAGCTAGGGGGCAGATCGGAGTAATGTCTATTGGGCATGGACCAACCTCGACTGGGCCAGCCTATGTCTAGGGCTCTTACCCTTCGGACGGACTGGACTACTACCGCTTCGAGGACACATTCATTCACAGCCCCATCTTACTAAAACTGTAACCATGCTGCTTTTCTTACTGGTGCTGATGCTTCCTATTACCTTACAGCCGGTGCTTTCATTCCTATTGTTACAACCGCTTCCCGCTTCATGCAGAAACCCTTAACAGCGGCGTTCTTATCCTTAAGCAGCACCTGAAGCTGTATGCTGTGCTCTCATTCTGTCCTCTCCTACTGCTAGCTCTCAAACAGCTCTTACCGGTAAACAGTAGCCGAAACAATCTTCTAACATTGGTCAAGAGGGTAGGAAGTATCCAAGGATATAAAATGAATGTTGCTTCACTTGGATAGAAAAGACGACATCAGCCATATGTATCAATTGGAAAGAAAGCAGACATCCATCCCTTTTCATCCTATGCCGATACACTGTAAGGTTCGACTAAGCATTCACAGTAGATAAGACGTAAGCTGGGATTTCTATAATATTCATTCGTCCATGACATACTAACACCTATTGATAGATCCACCTGAATGCCTACCACCTATTGATAGATCCACCTGAATTCCCTTCTTCCTATGGTTAGTGGAGCCTTTACCATCTGAATCTTATTATTATTGTATACTATTGGGTTTGCAATGTAGTCCCAGACCTAATAAATGTAATCGCTGGACCTGCTATTGCATGTTTATGATCAGCTCTCTCATCTTTCACTGCTAGGTTTCCGTCCGCTACGCTAGCCTATTTCGTAGTTTCAGGTGGTTAAATACTGCCTTCGCTTCGATCCGTTGACCCGGGCAACCTCGCCCCTCATCGCTTGTTCGAGAGCTAGAACAAACAACACCGGTTAGATTCGATTGCTAGCCAGGGGAAGGGGATATCCTTTCTATTGGTAAGTTCTTAGCAGATATAAAAGAAAGGTGCACAAAGCTACGTGCGTGGGCTATAAGAACAACCGCTATAGGCTCACGCGAACTCACTCCCGGCCATATAAGACCAAACACTAACATACCAGGCAGTGTGTCATGTTTCTTTCATCGCGTAATAAAGTCTTAAGCCAATGTTTGATATAGAGTAATACTGTCTTCCGCCAAGCTGCTAATCCCTAGAGCTAGATAAATAAGAAGTCCGGGTTGGCAAAGTAAACTTAACTTCCTTATAGCTAGAGCTAGATAAATAAGAAGTCCGGGTTGGCAAAGTAAACTTCCTTATAGATTAGCAGTTTTTACAAGAAAGGAGTTTAACTTATACATTCGTTTTTCAAAGAGTGGATTAGAGGGTTAGCATGGAATTACTTAAGTGGATTAGAGGGTTAGCATGGAATTACTTAAGTGGATTAGAGGGTTAGCATGGAATTACTTAAGAATGAGCACGATTACTTCAAAATAGACTGAGCACGAGGCTTACATACTCGGATTGTAGGGTTCCTCAGCCCATTACGTTCAAGCTGAGCACGCTTATTCACATTAGAAAGATGATAGCATAGATTATACCTTCCATGAGAAAGATGATAGCATAGATTATACCTTCCATGAGAAAGATGATAGCATAGATTATACCTTCTTGGGACCTGCCTTAATCCATTTCCATCCTTGGCTTAAACTATAAGTGACTATAAGCCTTTTCTTCCTATTGTTTGATCTTAATGGCGATCCCCTGATGTTCATGCCATGTAGAACGAGGTAGGTATTTACAAATTAAGTAGCAGCTGTAAGCCCTCCTCCTTCCATGTGGCACCGCGCTCCCGATCTCCAAGTCTTCTGTTCGGGGTAACCCTTCCAAAAGCACGTCCTCTGACCTCTTTAATAAACCGACAAGTAACAGCTAACCAACCTTTACTTAAATGGAAAGGATGAGACCAAAGTCCCAATACCTAAAACCAATCACACTATAATATAACCTCTGAAAAAATAGGATATCTACAGGGGCAGTCAAATCAGAATGAGGGAAAGGACGGAATCCGCAGCTAGTGGGCTAGCGCCGAAGGATTATAACTCTCCAAGCAAGAAAGGGCAAGCAAGGTGTACGAAACTTACTCTCTTCAATGGCATGAGGGAAGGATTAAACTGTTGGAAAGATCATATATAGGAAAAAGCACAACACGATAGAAAGAATTACTACCTGTCCATGAGAGACAAGTCACTACTATGCCACTCCCAACCCGAAACATAGGATCTAACTCATACCGATCAGACTCTTAACTACTCTACTTAAGCTAGTAGGAACCGGGGCTTACTTTACTACAGCCAAGGATGCCCTTACGACTAGACTAACTACGATAAAACCCAGAACTACAAGACTTTCCCCCCATAGCAGAGAATCTAACTACTATCAATAAGACCTGAACAACCAATGGAAAGAATTGGACTTAGCACTAACAGGGTTAAACACTACCTAATAGATTGCACTAAGTGCCTCTCTAAGCTCAAAAGATGAATTGAACCGGTACTAACAAGCCCCGAGTCTTTACCACTCATACTTATGCTCTAAACACACTCTTCCCCTACTGATATAAACCGCGTATCTTAGCCTATATCTCTTTTCTTTCAAACAAACACTCATACCCTTTACTCTGATTTTAATAGGGTTACGGACAAACAGACTTGAAACCTGTGCTTCTCATCCTTTATCTTATGCTAAGGTGCGGAAAGCCTAGTGCTTCTAAGACCGGAGCTACTGCTAACAATAATTTCGCTAGGTAATCATACTTTCCATACCTACTGAAAAGCTGCCCTGCCTTAAAGCCCGAACTACTACTGATGAGAATGTCACTGGTGCTTTTAAGGCTTTAGCCCCATATCTCGATTCTTTAGTTAACCTCTCTACGCCTACCATTAAAGTTTATTAGTATTCATTTCCTGTCTTATAGTTACTACCTTATAGCGCATTTACTAGATAGAATGCGGAGTTGCTTGTGGTAAGTGACTTAAGGGAATTAAACACATAAGTAAGGATACCAATACTCATATACTAAATAAGAACGCGCTGCCAAGAAGTCAGGATGCCAGCCTACACTACAATACCAATGGAGCTAGTATAAGAGACAAGTAACGACTAGACAAGCAGACGATACAAGTTAGTCTCATAGGCCTGCGAACAGTAAATACAGGATCTGGGTAGTAGAACACAGAACAAAACTCGGTAGTAATAGAATCACAGGCCCAAAGTCAGAAAAACCCACAAAGCATATAGAGTAGAACCCGGGCATCTAAGTCTGGCTCACGGACATCCAAATCTAACTTTCCTTACTATGGGTCTGCTTTTAAAGACTCAATCAGACTTTCCAGGACTATTAGGCTTCTACTTATTACTGAAATTATGTACTTCGACCATAAGTCTGCTAATACTACTCCCCTTGTCAAAAATCTGTATTCCACTTATTGGCCTACCTCTCCTTGGGTTGATTCTCTGTATCGCTCCTGGCATCCTTCCTTCTTTTTGAGCTAAGGAATATCCACCTACTAGTAAGGGCTTAGGTCACTGATAACAGGAATAAATACAAACAACAAGAGTAAAACACACAACGGGCTTAGGTCACTGATAACAGGAATAAATACAAACAACAAGAGTAAAACACACAACCAGGAATACAAACGCTGCTTCTAATGCTTTAACTCAGAACAAAGAATGGAGTTACTGTTCTCTAGCTCTAAACCTAACACTCATAACTAGGGATCAGGGCCAACACGAATAAGAATAAAATAACATTTTTAGAATACAAATGCTAAAAAAAGAATAAGGCTTTTACCCCACTAACAAGGTGCTTCAAGCCTACTATAAAATAGGCTTACTACCCTAACTTCTATTCTCAAACTACTTACCTCGGATCTTACAGTTGCGGGACTAACTGAAACAGCTTCTTTGCCTTCTTCCTTTCGATTGTTAGTCTCATTAGTCAGCTTCATCTTTCTACTCCTTAGTTTAGCTCTTGCTTGTTAGCTTCAGAGCCCTTATCTCCCTTATCTAATTATACCCTTCCCCGCTTTTTGCCTATCTTTTATTGGTATTCTTTTCACTTATATATTAGCATGTGTGTTTTAATATGATTATTTATGAGTATTTTCTTCTATTTGATTAGGGAAATTAGACTCAAAACCACAAGTTCTATTTCTGTTCCCTTTATCGCTGTTGGTGCCGGTGTCAAGTAAACATCATTCTTATGAGGTCTGCAGTTCAAACTTATACTCTGCTCTCCCTTTCTTGCCTTTAAGTTGGAAGCTCCTTTACTGGATGCACTGGATCATACCATACCCGTTCGGATATTCACTCTACCCTTTTTTTATTATTTGTAATATCAACCTTAAAAGCAGTTGTTTGGTGGTTCGAAGTAAACAGTATAAGAGGGGTACAGAACTCGACTAAGCTATTTCAGAATTTATATATTACAAAATAAATTGAGTAAGCCTATAACAATTGAAGCACGAGAGACAGTAAAGCAAGGATCTAAGTCAGTAGTTACAGAATTAGTTTCAGATGGTTAGAAGGAGATCGAGGCAAGTAATCCTGATAGTGGATAGTGTCAATAACTGACTTCTGGCAGGGAGTTTCGGACTTAAGGGTGAGGCAATGGGGCTTTACTAGTGGGTCGAGTTCAATTAACTAATAAGTAAGGCTTGGTGGCTAGTAAAAAGTAATTGTGGACTACTACTTGGTGGACTACTACTTAGTGGACTGCTACTGAGTGGAATTCCGCCCTAGGCAAAGCAAGGGCCCAGACCCATGTTTTCAAATAATCCGAGTGTTCAGTAGTAAGGTTGTTAGGCATGTTAGCTTTGGAGTTGGTAGTGACAGACTTCTAAACTGGGGGCATATTTCAGGAATAAGTATGCTTACTTGGGGCCTTCAATTAGCCTTATAGCTCACATCAAAGAATCAGAGAAAGGGCAGTAAGAATGGCGAGTAGAGCGCAGAGATTTATATAACGGAAATAAAGTTTCAAGTTATTACCCCGAGTGCAATTCCTTATTTTTAGTTTCAAGTTATTACCGAGTGATGTGTTTTGGATTGGAACAATGAGAGTAAGTAGTAACAGAGTTAAAACACGGATAGCAAGTCCTATCAGCAGTAGTTGAGTTAATTATCCCTCGTTTGGTTCTTAGAAGCACTAGGCTTTCAGCACCTACTTATGAGTTGTTTTCTTTATACTGTTGTTTTATTATGAGTTAACTTCTTGTGTTATCGTTGTTCTCTTACTCTTATTAGTAGCGTAGTGGTTCCGTTCCTGTTTAGGGGTTTCATTATTATATTAGTATTAGTGTAGCCTTAGGCAGGTATCAATCAACTCCTGTATAGGTAAGGTATATACTCCATTTCAGAAGCTTGGGGGAGCAAGTAAGGCCCAGAGCTATTAGTTACAGAACGAAAGCAAGGGTAGCTAAAATAGAAGTAAGTCAGGGCATCCTTCTCAGCTGCGGTTTCGATCTTGTTTACAGTGTTTTCATTCTCTTATAGGGGTTAGAGCCTTAGAAGCGGGAGAAAAAGCATGAGTTAGCACACCCACACAACACGGATTCTGCTTATTTGTTAGTTAAGCCCGAGTGTGCCGAGTTTACAGCCTTATTGGTAGTTACTCCATCCCTGTATGCACTGGATCGTACGCACCTATATTCTTATTCCTATTTTTGAGTAGCCCCATTGACTACCTTTCATCCTAATTTAACTCTACTTCTAAGCCTAATTGTGTTGGGTAGTATCTAAGTCTTATCAGATGCTAGTGAATTCAAGGACAGGCGAATGGTGTCCTAGAGAGACTTCAAGCGAGGAGCAGTGGAATGAAATACAGTAGCGGCAGACCTAAGGGCGAGGCAAAGAAAACAAATAAGTAATTTCCGTTTTAGAGCAAGGGGAGTTGGACTGAAAGTCAAGGAAGTCGGAATAGGGGAGTGGATCGAGAGCCCCGTTAGCAGCGGTTCCTGTTTAAGAACAAAGAGATAAATCCTGTAGTTACGGAATGAAAACAAAGGAGAGACAGGCTAGTTAATCAGTAGTTAAAGCCTCCGCCCTTAGCAATGGAAGTCTTGGTAGCAGTGGTGCAATTCCCAGTTCCAAGTTCAGGTATTTAAAGTTGTAGCTCAAATCCTATTAGAAGTAGTTCCATTCTCGAATGCCCAGGTTCAATTCTAATGGGTAGGGTTTTCAATCCAATAGTGGTCGGGTTGTTCCCAGTGTAAGAGCTATAGCCTTGTTAACATCGGTTTTAGTTTTCTAGCTAGGAAAGATCTACTGCATAGGCGTCTTAGTAGGTTTAAAGTCAAGAGTAATTCGTTAGGGTCTCGTATGCACCAGTGAAATTATTAGTTGACTGTTGCTTGTCTCTTAGCTCCGAGTTTTGTTCTTGCTATGTTTAGGGGGGGTGCCTTATAGTAGCATAGTGGTATTTGTATTCCCGTCAGTAGAGTAAGGATCGTACCCCCAGTGTTAAAGAATAGATGTATAGGTAATAGCGCTTGTCCCCTAGGGGCTTTAGAACCGGCAAAGTAGGCCCTAGAGACCCGAGTACCCGAGTTAACCTCGCAAACCAGACTTCAGGGCTAACACACCCATTAGATTTGTATTAGGAGGCGAACTCGATCAGATCTAGATCCTTCTTTAGGACCTCCTCTTTCATTCTCATAAGTATTAGTTTCTTTCTTTATTATAGGGAGCGCCATGAGAAGCTGTAAAGGAATACTTTAGTTAAGTAGTGTCAGTTGGAAAGCAAGGTTTCTATATCAGCTGAGTGTCATAAGCAGCGGGGGAACCAGAGAAAAGGAAGGGCGGGTATGCCTTTGAAAGCAAGGGCAGCGTCAGCTGCTGGCAGCAGCTAAAGAGTTTAAATACGAGTGGGTCGCCTTTGTTTTAATTCCAATACGAGGGCTGGGTAGGCATTCCAATACGAGTTCGGGTCGGGCCCATATAGTAAGTAGCAGAGTAAAGTACCGGGGCAGAGTCCATTCCAGTGCTCCATAGGTGCAATTCAATTCTCACTTTAGAGTTTAGGTCGGGTAAGCTGCTTGGTTGTGGAATGATATTACCTATTACAAGGCTCTCGGGTAGTTTACTTACTTGTTAGGCTAGGCTAGGGTAGGCTGGTTGACTTCTGTATTTGTAGTGGTGGAGATATAGGTTCTTCTGTTCGAGGCTTTGTTGCAGGGTTGATTCTTTAAGTAGTAAGTCGGGTTGCTAGTAGTAGTTGCCCTGGTTTCCATGAGTGACTGAGTGTTCGAATCCCGAGTGTCGTCTTCTCAGAAGTTGACAAGTAGTGGTCCTGTTCTGGTGAGAGCTGAATACCCTTCATTAGAAGTTTCATCCCCAGTAGAAGTGGAAGATGCTTGATCAAGTAAGTCAGAGTGGAAGTGGAAGATGCTTGATCAAGTAAGTCAGCTGCAAGTGATAAGTCAGCAGCAAGCAAGGAGATAGCAAACAGTTCTTCAAGTTCCGAGAAAATAGTATTTGTTCAGGGAAAGTAGTATTTGTGCAGGTCGACAAGCAACGAATACAGGCTGTGGGTATAAAAGAATAGAGTGAGTTAAAGAATAGATTGCTTCTCTTCAGTTTCTTTACACCTCGCATCAAACAAAGCCAGTATAGTAAGATCGTCTTGCCCCAACTCTAGGAATCAGACCGGTAAGATTAAAAAGGAAAGGGAAGTAGGAAGTCACAGTCACCGGCTAGCTACTAATAGACAAGAGAAGAAGCCGAGGGTTCAGCTGTTCCTAGGCAATCTCATTCTGAGGCTTGGCTTAAAGGGTATCTCCCCTGTTTGTTCTTATCCAGAGCAGAGGCTTACCTTTTCCCCTAAAGAAGAATAGTTATTGTAGTTCCCCTGCTTAGTAGCGGTAAGTAAACTCAATTCTTATAGGAGATGAGCTAGAGTTCAAAGAGATGGATTTTACCTACTTAGTGAAATTGATTGAGTAGTTTCAAGTCGAAGTAGGGCCCTTATTGTAAGTTGTTCCTATTGCCTAGTTAAGGGCGGACTTACTCGGGTAGTGTTGTTGACTGACTTAGTGGTGCAGGGGAAGTGGACTTCTTCCTTCAATCGATTAGCTAAGCTACCGTTCCTATAGCTCGCTACCGAGCCTTAGTCTCAATAACGCCTGTCGTATCACCAATTAATTAAGTGGGCATCGAAAGACGGATAACAAACTAAACAAACTGGTTATGAGCTTCCATGCTTACAATTGTGTTCTAGGCCTTCGAACAGGAATTGGAAGAACTTTGACTGTGTTCGGGAGCTAGTAATGCTAAGACTGAAAATGTGCCTATTCTAAAAGAACTAAGCATGAAACTAACACCAAGCAGAATAAACCTAGGTAGCCTGGGAATTGAACCACTGCTAACTATACTTCATGATAGGGCTACTAAGACTTAAACTAGAGCTACTGGATCTACAGCCCTAGCTTCAAAGTCAGAGAACTAAGTCGTTAAAGTAGAGGTAGGCAGGGGAGGAATTTAAGAATTTACCTAAGTAGTCCTATAATTAAACAACCTCGCTAATACTTTCCCCGGAGGCGCCTGATCTAACTGTATTATCAGACTGCTGCTCGGTAGTATTGGACTGATGCTAGTTGCTGCTAAGACTGATGCCAGTGAGTTTTTAGCTCGCAAAAAAAACCTTACTAGTTAAATTATAACTTGCCTTCTCGAGTGGCTTGGCTGATTTGATTGTTTTGGTGATTTGATTCCTTTTATTCCACCCTAAAAGATGGATCGCAGTGATGCGGTAATTAATATACCTATGTGCGCTCTCCTCTGGCTCCACAAACACATAGCTAGTATCTTGCTCATCTACCTTCTCTTCTACCTCTGCTCCTATAACTTCTATCTGACTTGCCGACCTATACTGTTACTACTGAGTTCCATTCCTTATTACTAGCCTCCCGCAGTTTCATTCTGTAACTACTACTTACTAGTTCAAAGCGTTAGTCTCCGGAACTCCCATACTTAATAGTTCAAAGCGTTAGTCTCCGGTTACTACTTGTTAGTTCTATTCTTGACTTCAGTACATATAGCTTAGCTTCAAAGCCTTATACTTACTCGTTGCATTTTGAATATCAGGTTTCTGGTCATAGGTCTAATTCTTTGATTTACTTGTTTTGGTCTGATATCGACTAGCAGCAGTCCCAGTGGTACTGGCTCTAGGCCCTAAACACAGAGCATCCGCATGGACCTTAGCAACATAAGAACTTAGCTACACAGCTTCATTCCCCAACTACCCAGCTTCAGTCTTTAGAGGCACTGTTTGGTTCTTTCGATACCGAGTGAAATTCTTTGACTCCTAAATGGTCTATCCCTCCTTAGTTCAATTCCGAGTCTAATTTTTTGAGGGGTTTTGTTCTTCGCCCGGAGCTAGGCAGACTTTTAACCCAGAGAACCACTGCTTGCCGGTGACGAGACTAAGAATGCAACTGAGTAGCGCAAGGCTATAGCTACATTCCCAAAGACTACCAACCACTAAAAACAAGAATACAACCACTGCAAATAAGAATGAACTTAGTACCTAGGTGCGGGCCAAGTAACTACTACAAAAAACATAGAAGACTTCAAACACTGGGGCAACAATACAGAATTATTAACGACAGACAAGCTAATACGTTAGGCTCTGATTCTCTTTTGGACTAGTACCCTCATTTAGTAGATTAGTGTTCGAAATAGCATTTCGCCCTAATAACACCTTCTTATTATAGGGGATAGGATAACACCTTCTGATTATAGGAGATAGGAGATCCTGATGTCAATTTCGGGGTAGCATGTAATATTGATGAACGTGTCATTTCAAACAACAAAGGGGAATACAGCTGCTAAAAAAGAGGAAATCAAGACTTAGAAAGATGGAAGAATCAAAGCATAATAACCTACTTTGTGAAGTTGACTGCGAAGGTGCTAATTATACGCCCCAAAAGTATGAGTTGAATACAAATAAATGAGATTAGGGCAACCAATCTGTTCCCGTGTTATCGATTAGAGGCTAATCCAGAAAGAAAGGATTTATATCCGTTGAAAAAGAGGTGTTATCGCCCGCTGGCTAGGTTTGATTTCTTTAGATTGTTAGCGACAATAATGCATAGAGCGAAAGCAAGCGTTAAAGAGGAAATCCGCTATGTTGAACCTTGCCCTAGCTTGTTTATTCGCCGCGAAGCTCACTATTTGAGTAAAAACAAACAAACGGGCACTTCCCATAGAGACTCTTACCATTTGAATAGAACTCCAATAATAAGCAAGGGATCCACGGAAGGATGCGGGATTAGCAATAACTCTGACCAAAGAGAATTGGATCTCTTTACTCTTTCCCTAAAACCTAAATGAGGAGGATTACACAGCTGGCCCCGCTCTATAGAAAGCAAGGGAAAGCCCAGTAACACACTTGAGAATCTAGTAAAACACTTGAGAATAGTTTATCTATAAGCAAGCTAATACTAAAAAAGCGGGAACCCGGAACAAAAACAGGACTGGCTCTTGATACTGCTACAGCTTCGGCTTACTCACCAGCTCTTGAAACAACTTCTTTATAAGAAAAAAGAGGCAGCTGGGCTCGGTTCCAAAGAGTTAACCTGTGTTCGGCAGCTACGGGTAGTGGTGAGTCTACTCTATTCATTAGCTGTTTTTCAAGTGTTAGTGAATCCAGAGTTTCATCCTATCTTGTTGGATCAAATGAAGGAGCAGTGGGAGTCGAGGTAGGCTAACACACTAGAGATCGGGCCTCTATAATAAGTCTCGGGAGACAGGCAAACACTTCCCGGTGGAGAGGTCAATTCCGCAATTGCTAGTTGCGAGGTCAGTTATTAAAGTCTAGTTTCAGTAGAGTTTTGGGTGCCGGATGTGTGTGATAGATATTGCTAACCAACCCCGGGCTCCCTCCTATAAGAATTGAGGATAGACTACTATAAGAATGGAATAAGTAAGGGTTTAACAGGGAATAAAAGTAGATCGGTATTGATAAGCTAGAGGCCGACCCATACGTGAGTTGAGTAAAGTACATAGGCAGAGGACTAACAAAATAGGTCTTTGGTGTTTACCTGTGCAAGGACTGGGTAGCCAGAGGATAGGTGTAGGAGCGGAGGTACAAGAGGTATACTTCAGTTATTCAAGCTGGATCATCAGCCGGGTACGCTGCAAAGGTGTCTTTTCATCAGGATATGGAGTTGGATCAGCATCTGAAGCATCATCTTTAGTAGGATAATTAACTAGATCAGTACCTTGATCAGGAGTCGTATTAGGATCTTGAGTGGGATCTGTGCGAGATAAGTCTAGTTTCAGAATTCCACTTAAGGGGACTAACCATGCCAGGAAAGTCAAAAGAATAGACTGGAGTTCCAAAGAATATAGGCACCCCGAAGTAAGCGTTAGTCCGATGCCATTAGCAAGTCCACCAAGCAACCACTAATTACCAAGCAACAGTACAAGAGCCAGAGGTATAGAAGACAGCTGCTTGTTGAGATGAGCAATAGGATAGAGATTAGTCTTTGTACCGGTATGGAATTGAACTCCTAACAAGTTACTTAACGCTAACTCCTATTAGTAAGTATTAGAATACGGGTTACTTGTTCTGTTGAAGCTCAGTCCTCACCTCTGTTTTAGGGTCAAGATCAAAGAAGCAGTTGGTGTTGCATCCTAAGGGTGGAAAGGAAAGTCAAGTCACCCAAACTAGAGTAGAAAGGGAAGTAGTTTTAATTAGAAAACGAATTCTCATATAAGAACACGGAATAAGCTACTAGAGTAACAGACCAGTAGTACAGAACCCAACAGCCAATTCTTATGGGTTAGGGCAATTCTTCCTACATTCCCGATCCCGATACACCAACTAAGCCTAACTTGCTAACCTAACTTCTTAGGCTCCTTCCTTCAATGCATAGCTTCAGTCTAACGCTCCATTCAACATAACTTGTATTAACTATAAATAACTCTTTTTCTTGCCCAACCCTATGGTGTGTTCCTTCTAAAAGTATTTTCATTGAAGAATTGACTGCCTCACCGAGTACTAAGAGAACAACTAGAAAGTCAGATACATCGGATTGGGTCCTACTACTAATAAGACCTCGACTCAGAACTAAGGCTGTAGCAGCTATCTCTAAGACAACACTTGTCAAAGGAACTAGGCTTTGGGGGCATATTAGAGATCCACTTATCACTATCAGAATGGAGCTGCTAACTAATAGCCTGTCCTCCCCGCGGCACTTTCACTAAAATCAACACTCTCCTCGCTTTCCAACAGGATCTATGCTTTTATTCTTCTGCTGCTTATAGTAAGGTCAGTCTATCTTTTGTTGGTGCAATTCTTCTTATTTTGAGTTCTAGAATACAAGTAAGGTAGGCGCGTGAAGCTAAGGTCTTCTCATTACTAGGTTAATTCTATATTACTAGGCGGATTCCTGCTAGCGCTGGGGTAAAAGTCTTATTGTTACAGGCTATATTCTTTTGCCCAGAATTCAAATACAGCGGATTTTCTCTCTCTGTCCTATTACTTATTCGTTGCTTAGTGCTCTGAGACCTATATTCATATTGGTAGATGCGCTGCTGAGTCGTACCTATGCTGAGTATGGCCCTATAGATCATACATACCCATATTCTCCTATATCGCCAACACAACCAGGTCCTATTTCTGAAAGTGTGAATTGACCTCCCTCTCGCCAACACCAACAAAGGGAGCGGTCTTCAACAGGGCAGCTAGTGTTCTAATTTACCTGGAGCCCTCTATTCTATATAGTTTTAGTTGCCAGCAGCTTGGCTTGTTTCATTCTGTAGGCTGAGGCTCCTCTCTGCTAACTTAATTAGGCTAATCTCTCTTTCACTTTATCTCTTTCACTATTGAATACATACCTGCTTGTTTGTCTCATACTGGAATTTTATAACACATGGTTGTTTACTTATATTTGTATAGGAGATGTAGAAGATAGTTCAATTACTTACTTGTTTTCTTCCTTGACTCTATAAATGAGTAGAATACCATTGAAGTTGACCCTGGCTTTCCCCGTAGAGCTCAGTTCTTTGCTTTCAGATAACTAGTCATTCTCAGAGTTGCGGTAACTATAGGCCCTATCAAATTAATTATTATCTTGTTATAGGAGAACGGATTAAATATTATAGGATCACGGATGAAACAAGCAATGAAACAAGAACTGTGAATTCAGCATCTGTATTCCGACTTACTAAATAGGGCTTCTTCAACACCCGAACTTGACTTTTTAACTGGCTTTCAGCTCCTGACTTTATAACTTGAACTGACCATTCTACTTACTTTAACAAAGGTCAATCAAGCCGACAAGAAACTACGGGGTATAATAGATATGGGTAACTCACCTATGGCTCCCCGTCCTTTAATAATTGAGTTTACTCGGCTCGGCAGGGAGTTGTTGCCAGAAGAGAACCAGACTACTAATTCACTGAAGACTAGAAACTGTCCCCCAACTAGTCATTATAAGTATAGGGTGGAGAGATAGGCAAGACTAAGGAGTTTTCAGATTATTCTGTCGACTCAACTTCGGTACTTAGCGCTGAAGAAGCAAGGGAAAGTTAAGGTGCTGAAAGCCCCATAACCTACACCGAGAAACTAAACTCAGATTAAAGATCCAGCTACTACTCCCTTAGCACAGAGGTTCTCCAACTAACTAACAGAGGTGATACTACTCCCTTAGCACATAGGTTATTCAACCCCCTTAGCATAGGCTCTGAAACCCCCTATTTACTCTGCCCTCCCTTGACTCTGAAACTACCTATTTCTTCTTTATTTTACTAACCTTTATATATATATATTCCTACTCCCCGGACCACTACTCCGTATATAGATGATATTCCTACTCCCCAGATATACAGTAGCTTCTCTTCTTCCCGAAATACTAAATAAAGAATGGAACTTGCACCGAGGAATAACGCGAATATATCCTGGGCCTTAACCTTACTTGATCACTAAACTTTCCCTTCTGCCTCACCTGCTCTTCAAACTAAAAAAAACAAATTGATTTATTCACGTTACCCTATATATATAAGAAGAATGGGAATTTACACTCCTCGCCTTAGCACTTAGTCTTCTTACGCCTTGTTAACCAGTAAAACCAGGAACTATACTTGCAGACAACGAGCTAGAGCACCAACCCAACCCTCGCCCCAAACTCGATCCTCTTGATAAGCCTTATTGTATACCTTGCCGACCCCTACTCAGGTATAGAATTGTCTCCCTTGCCCAACCAGTATAGTAGTCCAGGACTTTGTTTGATTCCTTTAATAACTAGTTGAATATCCCTTGTTTCATCCGTTCTCCTATATCAGATAGAAACAAGAGTTCAAAGAGCCGAATTCAGTTAATTGTTGCCGGAGAAGAGCCAGTTTCTTGCGCAAAAGACTATAGAATAAAAGATTGCCCGACCTATCCTCTCAAGTACAAGTAGTTAAATAAGAATGAAAGTTAGCCATATAATCCTGTATGCCTGCTTGCCCCCTTGTTGGAGTGGAGAGTAAAGATCTGGATCAGAATAAATAGAATGTCTAGTTCCTGCCCTTAAGTAAATTGTTTAATCAACCCCGGGATTTTGAATAGCAAATATGAGTCGAACACTGGGCTTGTTATGATCTCGTAGACCTAACTCAACTCACCCTGCTTCTTTATAAGCTTAAGCTTTAATATCTCCTGCCTTTGCTGTTATCCACCCTCGACCCGAACTCAATTCCGGAACTCTGAACTCTACCTATTAGTAAGATAGAATCCCATCCGGTAACACTTCGTACTGCACAGGGTTAGCAATAAAGAAGTTTGACTGGCGCGCAACATGAAGAGTAGCTTGTCAGGTTAAAAAGAAACTAGAAAAGCCTTAAAGTACCAACGTAGGGAATTTGCCATAAGAGTTGTTTCCCATAGCTTCAACTTAGATAACTAGGGTGGGTCAAGGTCAAGAAGGAACACTACAAGAAAGAAGTCAACTATGGAGTTATATGACTTAGCGGCAGGGCTGCTATCAAAAGCTCCCCGCTTCAAAGCCAGTAAGATATTATGCTCCTACTTAAGATGGATCTTTCTTCGGCGAGTTGCAAACACAGATTACTTTCGAACAGAAGGAAACTCAAAGCCGGATGCTGATTCCCCCTTGCTTTTATTAATACTGAGATGATTCTTAGCGCTTACTTGCCAGAGTACCTTCTATTCTTGCCTGAACAAACTTAAATAAAGAAAGGAAAGGACGCACTCACCCCTTGCTGGCGGAGATGATATCTTATAGATGAAACTCAAACCCCTTATTTAGAGTCGACAAGCTACTACTACAAAAGCCAGAATAAAAAGGGGGGCACCACTTAAGCCAGAATGAACTCCTTGGGGGCTCGGATTAAACCAAAAGATAGGAATAACACTAGCTAAGCTACTCCAGCAAGCAAGTCCTGTTTCTGTCAACTCTCACTCTCACTTTGGCAGTTGATCATTAAATCCTTCAATTCCATTATGACTTTGGGGCACGAGCACTTACGAGCACTTACCGAGCATAGAAACAAATAACTACGCAGCGCCAACTGAATCTCTTGGTTGGTGTGGTGATCACTTTTGCACCAGAACTCTGCTCTTTGAAGGGAACTTCCCTCTCTGATTGCGGACCTCGCCTCCACCTTTAAGTTATTAATTCAATTGATGAGCGGGTAATATTCAATAAATGTACTAATACGAGTTCTTTACCGAAAGAATGTACTAACACTGGTTCTTTACCGGCTGTCTGACTCTTTAGTTTGATCCTTACCTTTGCCTCTTCCGCACCTAACTCCCAAGACAACTACTTATTATAATTCCTATGTGCACCTCCAACTATGTCCTCGTCCTTATTGACTCACCTATAAATATGACTTAACTTGTTTTGAAACTAGTCACTTTGGTCTCCCAGGCTTACTGGCCTCCTTTGAAGTGTGAATCTATGTTCTACTACCTTGTTTTAGCTTCTGAGCTACTTCCCACCTTCTCTTCAAACTATTAGAATAAGCCCTTGTTCTGTGCGCCTCTGGGTGTATCAATCCTAGGCCGATACCAATTAACTCCAGTCTTATACTTCTTAGGGCAATTCCTTCTGTTATTGATTGAATTCTCTTAATATGAGACACTCGATCTTTATTCTATTAGTGGATGCTCTAGGTCGTATCGGGAGTAAAAGAACGAGAGACAGGACAGGAGTTAGTGTTGAGAGGAATGTAGCTCCCGAGTTTTAGTTACTTGTCTGGTATTATAGGTCCTGTAGTACACCCCGGGCCAGTATCCTGCATTTATTAGAAGCCAGGGTATGTACTGTACCCCAGTGTTAGAGAATCACATCCCTTATTGAATTTGATATAACTACCTATAGTCTTGTCGGTATCCTCACTTTAGAGCGAATCCACGCCCCTACTGGTTGGTTCTTTGACTTACTTGTTTGACTCTGTAGTTCAAATTTAATCCTTTGCTGACTTCTGAGTTGTTCTCTTTCTTCCCTTGCCCGAGGGGAATCTGTTCAGCTCTCCTATATAAGATAGAATATCAGTGGTATAGGACACCTCCCAGAATTGACCTCTCTGCTTGTCAACAAGAATTAAGTAACAGGAATTTACCTCTCCTCTCGCAATGGCAACTAATACTGTTATTGCTCTTGACTACCATACTACTTGAAGGGGCTGTAAACTAATGATCCTATACTTATCCTCTTGCTACTATACCCTTTCCATTTAATCTAACTCTGTAAACTAATAAAGTTAGGGCTCTGGACTACTCTCCTCTTGCAACTATACCGGAGTCAACTAATACTAACAGTAGAATCGAACCTAGCAGAAGACTAACAAAGGGACATACATATGTTATATCGGGAGTGGCTGGTCTACTATTAGCACTGGAGTTCCCTACCACTTCTATTATTATTGGAGTTAGGGTTATACCACTATAAAGTACAGGTTATACCACGAGAACGTCATTCTAATTTCTCAGTTACAACAGCTCCATCTAAGGCTGCCGCTACACTCTTTTTTGGTGCCGCTACGCTCTTTTTTGGGCCGGGGACAACGGGATAACCAACATCAATTCTTCGGGAGCAACTTAGGACTCCGTGGGTCTTGCTTGATCTTCGGGGCCCGAAAACAACTCAACAGAAGGAGCCATCGCAGCTGAAGCTGCCCTCGCTTCAAAGCCAGTAGATAATAGGAGTAGGTCTAGGAGCACTAGCAACAAGAAGAGAGGAGTAGGACAACAACCCAAACCGAGGCATCATTAGAAGAATTGAGATATGCTCCAGCGCACAGAGATTAAGAAGAAGTAGGCGCCCCGACGAATTAAGCTAAATAGTCCTCGCCCGAAGCCAGCCCTCCAAGCTGACATCGCTTACTTGCATTCCGTAGCTCCTTTACTTTAATGCACCTTAGCCCGGCACTGCTTTATCTAATTCTGCAATTATGACTTTAGAGTTACGGCGCATCACTTATTTACCGTAGGAGCTAGAATCTGGATATACCCGGTGTTGCTTGCTTCCTTTAAGAACAAGTTGAGGCAGCCGAACTCTATACACATGGTCTCTGACTTTCTTCCTACTTTCCTACTTCCACTAAACCTTGCTTCAAAGCCGATACTTACTGGTTGACTGGTTGCATTCTTTCCCTTACTAGTTATATTCTGAAATCCTTCTAAGACCTTCCGGCTTTCTTATTCTGGGCTTACTCCTTACTCCTGACTTCTAACTCATAACTAGTAACTGACTTCCCCTCTATCCTCTACCTTAGGAAACTAATTCTTCTTTCAACAAGCAGCTGGCAAGGCAACTACACCTAAGAACCGAGTGGGGAAGGGACCCACGGAGCAGGGGATGGCCTGTTAGCCGTGAGCATGAGCTAATGTTGCTAGGGGAGAAAGAGACAAGCTAGTACATAACAAAAAGGAGCAGCCACAAAAAACTGGAATTTAAGACCCGCTTGCAACAACACTGGAACTCAACCCTCTCTGTACTGCACCTACCGGACCTCTGCCTGGAATGAATTGAACTAATTAAAGAATTGTAATTGAAGAATTTAACCACTGCCCACAGGAATGAAACTCTTTACAGAGCTACTATAACTTACTATAAAGGATCGGAATGGAACTAGTACTAATCAGAATAAACCTAGGTACTATCAACTACTGGACTAAGAATTAAACCCCTACAAGACCAGAATGCTACTGGTAAATCCAAGAATGGAGCTAAGTAGTTACAGGCCAAGCATCTGGGCGTACTAGTGGAATGATTTGTTTCATCTGTGTTTGTTGGCGAAAGGGGTGTATAGGGAAGTCTATTTAATAAGATATAAGTAAACAACCATGTGTTCTCAGCAGAACTACTATTTCAGAATCATAGGTTAAGAAGTAAGCTTAAGAATCATAGGTGAAGTAAGCAGGAAGGTAAGTTCCAATAGGCTTATGGTATCTTTGAAACCCCCTTTTTTTGGTTGTGTTTAAGCCAGGTAGTACTGGCAAAGTATACCTTGCTACAAGTCCTTATCTTGGGAGTCCTAATCTCTAGCGTCAGTGAATAGTTCTTCGGTGTCGCGGCAGGGCTGCTCCTGTTATGAGGAAGTCCTGATTACGCCAAGTCCTGATTCCGCCACAGGTAGATTAATTATTTCTAATTTGGAGATGTTCTTATAAGGGATTTGCCATAAAACTGCTTAATTGCTGTTTTAGTGCTTTTCGTGTATACCTTAACCAATCCTTTCCTGTCACCTACCGATACGAGTTGAAGTTTCAGCAGAATCATTTCTAGTTATAGTTCCAGTGGAGAATTGCCAGTGAAAGTGAGTAAGGGAAGCTAAGGAGGTCAACTCTATTATTAAAGGCAGTAGTGCTAGGGAAGGAAAGAAATAAATCAGTGTTGAGGCCGAGCAACTACACGGATTCAATTCAACAAGAACCACCATAGTACTCTCTGGAACCACCCTGCCTAGTCAAGGAATGACACAACTACCCTAACAAGCTAGATCTGATTCTTATGTACTAGATCTTATGATCGGAGAATTCCTGCCTTATGTACAGGAGCCTGCTGCTTTGCTAGTTTAAATAAGTATGAGTTGACAGAGCCGAGCATGTAGTTTATGAGTTTAATCCCTAGTTTTGTCTGAAGTTTACAAGTAGGAGAAGAGGAAGGAGATGGATCCGGTTAGGAAGCCACAGAATACTGATCTCAAGTCTTGTCTTGTAGTGGAGAATTGCCTGGCTGGCTGGCTGGGGATATACCTTGACCTGTTGTTTCCGCTGTTCCCTTACTTGCTGTTACTGATGGTAATCTACCTGTAAGTATAAGCCAAAGATTGCTAAAGTGGAAAGAAAGAGAGGATGGTGGCTTAGAAGAAAGAAGAAGAGATCGATCGGATAACGGCATCCAGAGATCGAGCATATGCCATATAGTGGCCTTGAAGGGTTTGAAACGGATGATGTGTAAGTACGATGGCGGCGTTGATAGATGAAGAAAGCAGATGGAGATGAGCAAGCACAGATGTTCTATTGCACAGATGTTCTATTGAGTTTTCCTTCTTTCTATGGCAATGCGTGTTATTAAAGCAAGCTAGCTTACTCCGTCCAATGCTAGGAGAGAGGGTTTAAAGGAGGGGTATAGTATAGCTCTCAGGGGGTAGCCACTAAGGTATCAAGCTTGTTCTTTAAAGAGGTTTTACAGGCGAAAAGACCTATATGGTTACACACGGGAGAGAATCTGTTAAATAGCAGTTCACGGGAGAGAATCTGTTAAATAGCAGTTTCCTTAGGGGAAAGCTTTGTCACAGTTGAAGTTCCTTCCTTAGAGTTAGAGCTTAACCCACGTTGTAGTGTGTATTCCAGAGATCCAATGTTATGGGATGGATACTATTCCCTGCACAAAAAACTCATAAAGTGCGATCCCATCATTGAACACCAACCAAGTAGGCTGTAGAAGGAAACTGAGAAAAAGTCTATCCCCTAATAAAGGAAGGATAGCCTACCAGCATCTCTAAGAGAAACGATTGAGTTTTCATATTCAATTCAGGGTAAGGCGGATAGACAGGGCGGATAGAAGGCTAGCAATATGCTTATAACATACAAAGTCAAACCTTATTTAGTAGCAGCGAAGAGACGAGACAAAGTAGAACCTTATTTAGTAGCAGCGAAGAGACGAGCAAGCTGTCATTCCAGAACTCCTAACCCGAGGGCAAGACTCGCAGGGGAAACTATTTATTCTGTCCTGAGTTTTATTTCTTCCTTTCTATTGGTGTTTTTTTTCTTCCTTTCCTATTCTTTAAATCAAAAAGGAGTTGTTATCGAATCCCTTCACTTTACGCCAGTATCATTACAATATATATGTCTCAGTGCCGCTATTGGTCCATCCGATCCACCTTTCTTTTTGGAATCCCAACAGAAACCCCTATTGTCGAAGACATAATGTCCGAAGAGAGAGTCTAAGGGGAAAGAGGAAACCTTAAGGTACATGTGAGACCTAGAAACAATAAGGAGCTGCCATAAAATAGGGCTTAAAAGCCTAAACATCTATATATATGCATCTTATCCTCTATAAAATAACTACATATGCATCTTATCCTCTATACTAAAACTATATATATATATTTATATAGGCATATTTCTATGGGGCACTCTTCGGATTACCTCTGTTCGCGAAGAGAGCACATTGGCTTTAGGCAGGGGCGACAGCCTAGCTCAACTGATTAGATTTCCTCAGACAACCAACCTTTAATATTTGATTGATACTCTGAAACTCAAAGAAAGGGAAGACAGAGCTATGCTATTAATTAAAGAAAGGGAAGACAGAGCTATGCTATTAATTGAATATCGAACAACCAACCTTAGGGATGCTTTATGGCAGGGTTTGTTGAAAGAAGTTAATAGGTGCCCTGCTGGGGGATAGAATTGAGCTACTCCTACTTGGAATGGAGCTAAGGAGTCACAGTCTGATGCTAGGTATTTGCACTACCTGTACTGACGCTAGGCCCTGTGGAATACATGGGACTGCTGCTGGGTAGGGATAGAATGGAGCTGCTAAGTGCTAGAATGAGTTTTACTAGTTTCGCTGGAGAAGTCGGAATTACTGAATTGAACTAACCGGACTAATGCTAACGCTTTTAACTCAGGCTGGTTTCATCCCTTGTTTAATCAGTATTATTTGTATTAGTTTTCTAGGGGTGGAGAGGTTTTGTACGACTTTACTGGGTTTACAAGCTTGAGTGGAAGTAGTGAAGTTTAAAAAGAGCAATAAAGTTGAAGTCTTGCACTTAAGTAAATTACTGTAAGTAAAGAGTTTAGCCTAGTAGTGGATAGTTGGCTTAAAGCACCGAACTCTCCTCCATCACTCGACTTGTTGAAAAGAATAGTAAGTTGCACCTGAACCCCAACTAGTAACGTAGAAATGTATAGCGGGGGTGTAAGGACGGCTGATGATCCAGCTTACTCAACTGCTCCTGCTCTACCTAACCTAGGAGCTTCCCTTTCTTCTTCCCCTTTCACTCTACTTCCATTTCCAAACTCCCCAGTATGAACTTTAGGATTACCCGCTTGATGCTCACTTTTGAACTGCAATACCTGATTGATAGGTTTAGGCTGGAACACCGCCAAGTAACTACTAGATAGGCGCTTAAACACCTGATTGAGAGTACCCTGCTTTAACACCATCTTTAGAGTGCTTTCCTTCTTAAGTAGTTGTTTGTCTGCTCCTTTCCTACTTGTGCTAAGTCACTCACCACTAAAGCATCGAACCAGTACTTTAACTTGCGCCGAGTTATCATAGCATCTAAGATCCTTTGTTCATCGGTATTTGTTACAGTTGTTGTCTAAAGTGTCAGGAGTGGGAAAGGCCAAGCAACGTATACAAAAGCATAGAAAGTAATAAACTAATAATAATGTGTTAGTACGAGTTGTTAGCGAGTCCTGTCCCCTTAAGTAATTGGGCGGCAGCAACGAGTAACTTTGTTCTGAGGTCTGAGGTATCCCAGAGTTATGATAGTGTCCTTATTCCGCTGATGAACCAACCTTATTCATATATTGCAGAAACACAAGAAAATAGGACATTCAGTAGACAAGGGGAAGGGAACAAGAAGCCCTTTTTTTTGCATCCTAAGTTCTTAGTAGCCAAGGTAACTTTAATCAGAAGTAAGCAGAGCAGTAAGGAGTGAGTTTAGGGTAGGGTTTCGTTTACTAAATTACATAGGTGCGGCGTGCATATTCTATTCCATTTCTTTCTTTAGAGTCAGCAGTAAGAGGTGTCAGGTTACATCTTATTATATACAATAGTGATTCTCTATATTCCTTCTTCATTATCTAGATTCCTTCTTATAGACTATAGTAATTATCTGGATTCAATGATGGAATTCAAAGAACATCGATTCGGCAACTTTGTTTTTTCAAGTCAAAGGGAAGAAGCGAGGGTTCGGCTACCTACCCAGTGTTGGGTTCCCTTACCGTCCCGTTAGCGCAGAAAAGAATTGATTTACTTGACTCTCTATCTCGTATTAACCTAGCTGTCAATAAAGTTGGGTCAGAAAGAAAGTCTAGTTCGGGTGCAAGTACCGTTGACAGTTCTATTGATGTTTTCGTCGAGTTGAGAGAATCCGCAGTAACAGAATAAGTAGTTCGAGTTAAGTGGACCAGATCAATGGGCGAAGCATTAAAGGAGACGGAAAGAGTCAGTCCGCAAGCGAGTATGTCACCCAAATTACTTACAATACATAATAATGGCATATTCAGATCCGAGTTGCCGCATTAATCATCTGAAACGTGAAACGTCAACTTTTAATGGCTCCTAGCTTGCTTTTGGACAAGTAGCTGAATCTTTTCAATCTGCCCCCAGGCCGAGAACTTCGTATCTATCTGATGGCAGGACTTCAAGTGTAGGCTAAAACTAAATCAATCCAATCAAAGCTTTTTTCTATATCATTTTGGACATCGGTTAAGACTCTAAGAGAGAATCTTCCGAACCAGCTAACAGACCTACAACATTAGATTTCTCATTCTTATCTTTTTAAGTGATGCAAAATCCCGTATAGACCCCTTAACATTAAGGACATGTAATCCATCGTGCCATCTCCGCAAAAGTTCCTATGTTCAGTTATGAGAGAAGGCGTCGATGTCAAGTTTCTATTTCGATTTATTCTATGGTTCTTCGATTCCATACTAGATCCTGGGAACAATCTATTTCCGTAAGATCCATTTGTTTATTGTTCAGGAACGGAACTTTGAGTGGTGGGGCAAATAACTATGTAGACTTAATCCGAAGCGGTTGTTCTCTCTGCTTATCTCTTTCTTAGAATCAATTCCTTTACTTTACTCTAAGAGGGGACCTGCTAAAGGTATCGAGACAGGGTCAGTAAGGCTCTTCAAGTAATTAAATTGTGCGCTTGTCCCGGCTAACAAAGTCTATCAGTGGGTTCGGCCTTGAAAGATAGAGGCGAACAGGAATTGGAATTATCCGAGTTGGTATGGTTCACCGAAGATGTTATAGCATAGTTCGTTCACACGGGTGTTTTCGTGCATTCCTACATTAACTACTTTCCTCTTTCTTTCAGTATAGTATTGGCTTTTCAAGAAAAGTGTATCAATAGATAGGGCAAGTTTCTGAACACTAAATATAGGGCTCTCTGCTTCGGGTAATTCTTTTTTAGGCTTCTCTGGATCTGGAAAAGTCCATAGGGGCGGTGGCATGGAAGGCCATATTCTACATTTTGTAATGGAATTCTTATAGTTTAATAAACTCTTTATTTGGCTTTGGCCCGCTAAGCCTGTTTCAGACGAATAAATCGGGGTAGGTATTTCAGCAACTGTAACTCACTCATACTCATTTGAGTACAGGTAGGGTAGCATGGACTACTTGCGAGTCCGGAATTTGATTTCTATTCCTATGGGCTAGTTCCGCTACTAACAACCTAATCTCTTTATAGTTATTGAAGAATAGTTTATGAACAATAATGGGTCAACACTCATCAGAGAATATATTAATATATAGATATTCTTAATGCGCATAGCGTAAGGAGCTGAGCTGTTGTAATTCAATTATCGTGAACAGTGTAGACAGGTGCACCAATATCCAAATACGGGGTTGATGCCACTTTGAATTGATGATGCGGATTCTAACCTTGGCAAGTCGGGAGTTACCCTAAGGAGAATCGATACCGACTTAATATAAGGGCAACTACCACCTTGTATTGGAATCAAACAAGTAAGTACTCTCTTTTGACTACCCTACCCGGAGACAAAGTAAGTGAGCTGCCTGTTCCTGTTCGAGGAAGAGTTTCAGACCGGAGGAGTGGAATGCAATAAAGGCACCTGGCAAAGCAACTACTAGTGGAATGAGTTGAATCCCGGCCAAGTCGACAACAACACAGCTTTCTTTCTTTCCCTTCCTGATGAGACAACTTCAGATTGATGAGACAGCTTCAGATCTTGTTCCTACTTCGGGTACCGCTTATGACTCTCTACTTGCTTCTGCTTCATCTGGGTATTATACTTCCTTTCCTTACTTTTAATCTACTATAACTTATGATCTTTATCTCGTTGACAACTTTACTTAGGCTAGGCTAAGTGCAACAAACTACCCGGTTACCATTTTCTATAACGGGTGCAGTTTTGTTGACAAGCATTCTCTCAACTCTACAAAAAACAGGAATTGAATTACCTATTTGGGGATTAAGGGATTCTTTAAGTACTTGCGCAGAAGCAGTGGTTTGTTCCGCTGCGCCAGAGGTTGGTTGTCCTGCCCCTAGAGTAGCTTTTTCAAGTAATATGTTAGGCTCAAATGTAGTAGAACATCCGATAGGGGCATTTTATGGGTCAATTTCAATTCAATGAGTTTACCATATTACTTAAATGACGATAATTGGGTATTTATGCTTAACCTTAACCCGAGTATAGAGGATAGCGTTTTCAAGCCGACAATAAGGTTTCCAGCAATGAGCAAATATTTGTTTCCAGCCCCAAGTAGTTCCCACTAATTAACACTCTGGTGAGCATCCGAACCCATATTATTGCCCGGTCCCAACGCGCCTCATAGCTTCATAAGACAAAAGTCAGCGTCAGCGGTTTTCAAGGAAGAATATCAAGTCAGCAGCCGGCTCAAAGTGGTTTCCTCTAGTTCCAGCTATATTCTTTGTATTAGTATGCAAGATTTGTGGCAGTAAGTAAACTCTATTATTAAATAATTTCATTCCATTCTTCAAGTTGAGAGTAAAGGGAAGCAGAGCAGTGTGTATCAAGGGAAGCAGAGCAGTGTGTATCTTTGCATGAGTCTATCCATGTGCTCGAGAGAATTAATTAAGTAATACCAAGGGCGCAGCTAGAGCTGGATTTCATGATTAAAGCTACAGATGAAGCAGAAGCAATGTATTTACTTATTTCTATACTTGGGTGTAGGTGCTCTATATATTGAATATAATTCTGAACTTCCACTTGACGACAACCTTGCTGAAGCAAAGCAGTTGATCCGAAGTAAATATCTTTTAGTGCGACATTGAATCGATAATAGAATCGAAGTTGTCAAAAGTATTTGTTTGTTTATACCACTATAATCAATGGTAAGCATCAGAATCAGAATGAAAAGCTGTAGCGCTGTCAACCCCAAGACTTATTATATAGGCCCGACCTACCTCCCACTTGCTTCCTTGAACCTGGTGGATTCATTCCAATCGCCAACACCTAGACTTGTAAACTGGTTTCATCGTCAACACCTATACTTTATACTTTACCAAGAAAAGAAACATCATTTAGAACTTAACCTCTCTTTTCGACACTTAACCTAGCTTCCTTGCCAGATCCAGCATCCGCTTTAGCCTCTACGGATCCTAGAATTGGAACTGGTATTTCACGAGAGTACTTTGCTTGAGCTACAGCAAGACAATAAGTGGAGTTACCAACCAGAGCTTCCACTTCTTATGTAAAACCTTCTATACTTCCGCGATAACTAAACTTTATACTGATCCGGCTCCAGCAGATTATTAATATTAATATCCCCATCTCGTCGACCCAACTCGCCTTGTTTCATTTGAATTTGGAATATCTCTCTTGCTTAGATAGAGTCAAGAGTCAACAACCAGAGAGGAACGTAAACTAACAGCTTTGCTTCCAGACCCAGGCCAGACTCAGTTTCAAAACAAAAGGAGCAAGAGGAAGTTAAGTTTAAACTAAAACAAGAGTGAGTTCGGCAAAAGAACTATAAAAGGGAAGTGCATCGGTCCTGATATGAAGTATCGTTTCTTTTCGAGTAAAGTAGACTATACTTAGGCTGTGTAGGTTATAAGGCTCAAGTAAGGTCAGCAGCAAGCTTAGAAGCGAGAAGGAAAGAAAGTAATTGAGTTTCTCCGGTTTAAAGTCATAATAGAATGCGCTAAAGGATGTACCCGAACCCATTCTGACTATTTTATTTGAATTCAGAGTTTCGAGTTAAAGCATAAGAGATTGTAGCCCGAACTCTCCTTGATGAACCAACAACACAAACGGAATCGCCAACTAAGAGATCCACTTCGTTGCTTGCTCGCTCTTGCTTCCTCACCGGTAGACTAAACTCTAACTGGGGATGCTCTGGTACACTTTCTTCTGACTGGGGATTCTCTAGCAACTCCCTTCCCTGACTGAGAGGGGAAAGCTGCCTGTCGGACCGGCGGTTCTTGCTAAGGTTAGCCTGTATCATTGACCCCTACCCCTATTCTCTTGTATTGCTCCTAGCCCTATGTCTACTCGGGATGGCGCCTATATAGAATAGAACCTGTCCTGTCCGGAAACTAAAGGCATCTACAAAGCTGCCCTGCTTTAAAAGCCTATACTTTACCCTGCCCCTATCCATACAAGTAAGTAAACGACTTTCAGGTCCCAATTCGCCCAGCAAGAGCCCTTCGAAAGCAATTGAACAATACTTATACTAATAGATCCCCAATCCATAATGCCCGGTACTCGTATAATGTAAGGGTGGACGACTATTAATGGATTTATAAGCCTACTTATTTTGCTATGGATGACTAGAAACTCCCATTAAGCACTTAGGTTTAGCTCCCGACAAACAATATATAATACAATAATAACTCGCGTAAGCCATTACCCTATAACTCAATTAGGGATGAGCAACTCAACTCACTTCTATCTATAAGGGATCGGGTAAGGGGGGAAGAGGGAAGGAGGCTTTGGAAAGAGTTGAAGAGATACAGTATGCATTGAGGAGTGCTCCTTAGTGACAATCCGTTTTAATTTTCACCGTTTATCGCAATCAAGCTCTAGGCAATAAATGAGTATTTGGTGAGTTCGGAATCCCCAGCTTATTAAAGGACAGAGGCGGGCACCCTTATCTAATCTTCTAACTTTGGTTACTATATTAAGCATAATAAGTGTTTTTAACCCTTGTTACTGTTATATATTAAGTAAGTATATGTAAATCAACATCACTCGCCTCGCTTTCAAGAACAAGAAGATTGACTGCTGCCAGTTAATACTTGAAATTGAAAACCTCGTATTTTATGTGTGATTAAAGTCATAAGTTAGTTATGGACCCTAGACTACTAGACAACTATAAGGACAAAAGTTAGAACAAAGGGCAAAAGCAGTGAGTTAGGAACCCATCATGACCCAGCGCTTATTTGCTTGTTTGAATTGAGCGTTCCTTGCTTGTATAGATAATATGTAGTAAAAACAGCTTAGCTTACTCTATTGTTTGCTGCTTGTTTGTTATTAGTGAATAAATAGTCAACAAGATTAGAACAATTTCCTTGTGTACTGTCTTTCTATATGTGTAATGTTCTCTTTCAGTATTTCTATTCACACGCTCTTATAGCCTCTCGATAAGGCGCAGTTTCCTCCTTTTTCTCATAATCCCAAAGAGTCATGACTTTCTTTGTTATTAGTAAGGGGCCGACCATTTCCTCGTAGCGAAAGCGAGTCTCGTCTTCTTGCCGCTCTTCAAGTAAGCGAATTGTACAAAGGCTTCTTTCTTACTCATAGAATGGATCAATTCCCTCTTTATTGCTTGCATCTTTCTCTACCTTTCCTATCGAAGTGAGCTCAAAGTGCTTCGGTTAATTAACAAGATAACAAATTTAGTCCTTTGAGAAATAGGTCTTGGAAGGAAATATGACCCGTAAGAGGCTGGCTACGACTAGATCATAATAGAAATTCCCTATTCGATCAAGCCCTCTCTCTCTCTCCTAGATAATAATAATAGAAACTGCTTATTGCTGCTCCAAATCCATCGACTAGATTCTTATTGATTGAGAAACTCCTTATTGCTGCTCCAAACACCCATCTCAGTAAAACTCCTTATTGCTGCTCCAAACACCCATCTCAGTAAAACTCCTTATGGCTCCTAAAAACCCATCTCTAAGTTTAGGGACAGGTGGCAGAGGCTATGGCTCCATCTCCTAGAGTTCGTTTAGTTGGCCACAGCTGCCTCCCTCTTTGAACCTGAGAGCTATCATTGCCCACACTTTATGGCTGATCTGGAAATATAGGAATGAAGCTTCTTTCTCCAATACTCTTGAACCCTATTCTTTCTTTTTTACAAGCTGATTGCCCATACTTTTGACATCCTGAGAAGTAGATGGCCCGCCCTACTTTGAATCTTGAGGATCTAATGGGTAAAGTACTCAGTAAATGGAATAGGCCGATATCTTATTGGTTGGATTACACTTTATACTGTGATTGGGTTCTTGGCAGGACAAAGGAGGAATCATTTGGCGGGTGTCCTTCTCCGAGACAGCAATGGAATTAGTCTTGCAGAGCGGGAGGGAGATTATGTGACAATGCAAACTAAACTGTGAAGTCTGATAGTATGAAGCTAAGGCTGTGCCACTGTTATATCTGCGGATTTAAGCTAGTAAACTAGGAATCAATCATATACGTGTCGAAGCCGATGCAATGCTGTAGATAGAGGTTCTCAATAGGCCGCCTTCCTTGCTTGGTTGGTATATCTATTGGAACTGTAAATAGCTATATGAAGGAATTATTTACTCTTTATTTATGGAAGGAGGTCAGTTTACTCATTCTTTTCTTTTATTTATGGAAGGAGGTCAGTTTACTCATTCTTTATTGAGTAGGCCCCAACGGAAGTCCTCTCAATAGTTTCCTCATTCTTCATTGAAGAGGTCCTAGGGTTTGCATAGAAACAACACATAAAGAAGTGAACCGAACAAGCAAGATCGAGCTAGCTTTACTATGCTTGGGTTTGGAAGAGCAATTGGCCACATGATGCAACGTTGGGTTTGAAAGGGTAATTAGCTACATTATGCTTATAGTTGGGTTTGGAAGGGTAATTAGCTACATTACTTTAAATAAGGAACTCTCTGGTTATAGCCGTTGTTCGGTAAAGAGCCGGTTGGAATAGAACCTCTGCAAAAGCTTCGCGCTCTGCCTTTCTTAACCCAGACGAAGGGAAGGAGCGGTCTGATGTCGCACATCGCTCTACTCTTATTGGTGCGCGAGGCACACACACTGCTTATCCGCCATCCTACGAATAATCCAGGAAAGGAAGTCAGATGGATGAATAGCTCAATTGGCAAACTCCCGTTCAATGCCTACAGCAATAAAAAAAAACAACAGGGCCACTCTCTCTCCTTGGGATCTGACCATTTGCTTTCCTTTTGTATATAGTGGTCTATTAAGGATTCAGTCTCTCTTCTCCAAGTCCAATAATTGTGGAAGAAATGGAGTTATGGTACAGAGTTATGAACAAATAGAAAATGCCACTCTATATGTAGTCGCGTGGTTAGCTGTAAGTTTTGATTTGAAGTTGAGCTCTGTAAGCGCACCTTTCCTTTCTTTTGAAACCAATGGGAGTACCCTAGAAAGATGTCCTAAAAAACTATGTGAAAAAGCTGCATCCATGACAATGATGTCTGCGGGGCGGGTAGCATCTCCCCCGGCTTATGTGGTTTAGTTTAGGAATGCATGATCGATACATCGAAGATAACTTAAAGGAAGAATGAATGAATTAATGACCTATGAATCCACTTGGGACTTGTCAAGAGCTTTACAAGAATGAATGAATTAATGACCTATGAATCCACTTGGGACTTGTCAAGAGCTTTACTTTCTAAGAAAAGTCAAAACTCCTCCTGACAAAAAATCCCTTTGTCTAAAGTGTGTTCCCCTTTGAGCATTTGAAACTCATGTTCGTTCATAGTGTCTTTTATTCGCTGAAGTTGCCTGTGTGAAAAGAAAGAAGAGAAATTGGGCAATGTTTTACCGAGAGAGACTGCCTTCTCTCAGGCCAGCAATCTGATACTTATAGTCGACTGCGACGGTCTTACATATTGATTTCTATCCAAAGGGAGACCCTCTCTATAAGGAGAGATATACTCCCAGGATGGATATTTCCCTCTGAGGTATGCTTTGGCCACGTTTTCTGACTTATAAGCTCTAAAGAGGAAGGTTTGGATCTTTCAATCTTATGTCGTGAGGGATGTTCCCTAAGTTAGGTCCATAAGATACCACAGCTTTTGGTGTTCTATGATTTACCTCCGAATAATGAGTAGGTAGTTCGATCCTTTTTATTCTTATCTTCCTAGTAAAAGGGGATCCAGAGCAATAGGTCGAATTACAATATACTTTATACTTGTCAACAAAAAGCACATATGGAAAGAGTTGGAGGATTTCGGTTTTTCCCTTCCTTCTCTTCAATAAGAAAAAAGTATTTGAAATGAAACAAATTCTTCTTAATTCTGTTGTGCTCAGCAGAAGGAACTGCCTAAGCATACTTTAGCGGATCCAAACTTCTTTGTTCTTTCTAAGTCTTCTTCTTGCATAGAATCACGCAACTCTTGCAAAAACCCGGATTTGAGTAGTAGACGGCACCCCCTCTTAGTTTTGAGGGCGCGGAACCATTCTGTTTTGGTTCTTCTCCACATTCTGACCGGCAGGAATTTACCTATTATTTTGCCAACTGATATGTCGATATAGAAAGATCTCCTTATTTGTATTTCGGCTATAGTTTCTGGAAAAGATATTAGATCACCGTGGGAAACTTGATAACTTGTTATGCTTACCTGTCCATTATTCAAACTAACCTTTCGATGACTTATCGGCTGCCTTGCTTGAGGAATGGTTTTACTAAAATGGAGACGAACCAGAATCACGTCCGATCTTGTTTCTTGATTGAGTAGAAAAGGGATATATGAAGTTCGTTCTCTTCCTCTCCGAAGAAGCCCCCTTGTAGGTAAATCTCCATAATAAAGGGACAACTTTCGTGTTGTTTGTGATTTAATGTAACAGTTTAGATTTTCTCTCCTAGAAAGATTGATTTGGATTGATCTCCTCTTGTTCCTCAATCTTCGGAGAATGCTGCGTTGTATTAGAGAAAGTTCTCTGTTCCGAACATTTCCTAGAAGTAGACGACACGCTTTAAATCTTAATGCAGGCATGAAATTTCCCCTTCCATAAGTGTTTTTTGCCACATCACGTATAACGGGAATCGAACCAAATTATTCCACGACACCCCAAGGTCCTCCCTTAACTCAATTAACTTTAGAGATTTGAGATAATGACTTTGGTTGCCTAGTGGTTGTAAGTTATCATAAGTCCTACCTAAATATACGACTTCGTAGAAACTATTTTGATGCCTGTACATTCACTACAGTGTAACAGTGCTCAGGTAAAGGACAGTGTCGTCAGAAAGCGAGCGGGAAAGCTCTTAAAGTGTGGCGTGCCGAAGACCTACTTGCTCTGCTCCCTATTGCAGAAACCCGGACCAGCTTCCACGCAGTCTTATAATTCACTGCTTATGCAGAAGCGGATGATCCACTCAGACTTCTATACGAACGAAACGAAATAGTTGATGTCGGTTGCGGACCAAAGTCACCGGAGTAGCATCTTCAAAATGGGGACTTGCCCTCGTCCTGAACATTTAGTGGTACAACGATGACAGAATGAATAAACTCCAGAGGTTGGGTGTTGTACAAGAATGATAAAGCCACAACAAACTGCAGGGGATATAGCGCGTAAGAAAAGACATTTGTTATCCATTAGCCCAAAAGAACCCAAGACACAATATCCAATGTGGTTCTGGTTTATGATATGATTCGGTTAGTGTATTCAAGGTATTTTCGATAGCTTTCGAAGCAATCTCTTGAGTTTTCCCTTATCTAAACGGGTCTTGCAAGAAAGACGGATTGAATATTGAGCTCCAAATATACGCTATTGGGATGGAATGGCTCAACCGACGGTCTCCCCCCCAAAGAACCGAACGTGCGAGTTCCCCCGCATACGGCTCAAGTTTCGAAGGCCCTCTTGATTTAGCGTTTGGTAAGCGCTTCGCTGTGGCCAAGCTTACTGCCTATATCGGTAAAGCTTCGCCCGCTAAGTAAGCTGTAAACGAAAAGTGGCTTCTGGCCGCCTTATTCCGAAACCCGAGATCCAAGTCAGCACCGGCAAGAGATATTGATTCCTCGTAGACGGCATGGAAGCAAGCTACCTGTTGCCTATCTCACCCTAAACTTCCAAGGTTGGAGCCTTCGCTTTTTGAATCGTCTTCTGCCCAATGCGGTACCCTACTGTTTTTTTGTTTCCCATCCCATTGGGTTTACCTTGTTAACAGGTTGACCCCATGGCAGCAAAGAAAAGGCGATCTTGTGCTATACTCCGGTGATCTCTTGCCTACCGAGGCACGCAAACTCCCATCGTGTCTCAGATCACATTCCGTGAATCGAAAGGGTAAGCCCACTCATAAATTAGCTCCTCTTGTAGATGTGGTGCGGTTTGACGAAGCGTCTAAGCACAGTTCACTCGCGTTGATCAATGTTGAGTTTTGCTACCTCCACTCCTTAAGGTTACATGATGATGTCATATACACTGATTGCATTCTTTTCCACGCTTCATACCTCCTATCCTATGATTAAGGGAAAGGGCTAGGCATGGTGGGGTAGGAGCATTCCGTCGGCAAGATTAGAAGCCTTAAACAAGAGTCTTATGTTCTCCGAGTCGCACGGCGTTTTTTAACCGAAAAGAACTTCTTGCGCAATGAATCATGCCTTTCTGTTTTTATGACCAGATATTGTTTCTTTATTCTCATTGAAAATTGTTCTCTGGACTTTTTATCAATAAAAGGTGATCGTAACAATGTATATAAGACTCGTGAATCAGGCAATCCAATCTTCCGTGTGTTAGGGGTAAGCCCCAACAAATAGTGGTTCTTCAAAATAGGGTTATCAAAGGATCGAATCACTATGCCTATCTTGGTTGTCGTTACTTTTGGTGGTCCTTATTTGCTCCTCTTCCTGTTCTATTGAGAAGAAGGCTGTGCCACGCCGGTTGAGAATTGGGGTTTGTTTGTTTTTCGTAAAGAATCATAAGTAGGACCAAACCTAGAAGAGAAAGCTTGAGCACGGGATGGACTATTTATGTTCTATGACGAAGATGAAGCCGTAAGCTAAGCCGAGATGAAGCTGTTGTTGACTTCTAGAATGGATGGGCCAAGGGTAAAAAAAGCATACAATGCTCCTCTGCTTACCTTATTAAAGAGCAAGCAGTCAGAAGTTCCCTCAACAAAAGAAAGGATTAAGATGCTTTCCTTTTTATTGGATTTTGATCTTACTTGGATCTACTGCTGTTAGAACACCACAATTTTCCTCCTATTGGGATTAATGCTCTCAATGGTGAATCTATCATTCGCTATCTTTTGAGTGTTGAGAGGAAAGAATGGAAGAAAGGTAATGAAACCCGCGATGGCTACTGAATAACCACCTTTTACTTTGTTAATAATGAAGCCTTTGACCTTCTTATTCGTTCGCCAATTATTCTGCAGTTCTATCCAAGCTCGGTTTTGTCTTAATCTTCGTGGAAGAAGAAGCGGTTCACCAGCCAATACATCCAGGGATCCCCAAAAATCATTAAACCTTAAGACAGCTCGCTCTTTGATCTGTGATTGACCGGCCACTAGATCCATTAATAATCTATCATTAATCCGCTCTGGAATCTGTGAGTCACCTGCCACTACATTCTGGGATCCCACCTTATTCTCAAACCTGTGGCTCGTGGCTCGGTTTATTGGCACTCCTGTAAGCTCATCTTCCATACAATTTAGTGGGGTACCTGGTCCTGCATCCACCAAGAACATTTTCTCCTTTAAGCGTAAGCGTAAAACGGAAGATTGTAAAGCTATTCCATTACATAATAAGAAACTAGAATTGGATCTTGGAAATGATCGACTCCAATAGATGTTCATAATAAGCTTGCTTGGATTTTGACTACTATTCCTATTGATAAGAAGCATCCAGCCACACCAGTTTAAAGTATAGTTGTGTTGGGAACTCGTAAGAAGTGATTTGCCGCTGTAGCTTATCTAGGCTGAAAACCACTAGACCCTACATCTCTGGCTGTCCCACCCACTAAGAGAAGAATGGGAAATGCCCGTTGTTGCCTGAAGCCACCGCGTTTGCCACTTTGATAGTTATTGCATGACACCTGGTGTAGAGGCTCCTGCATGAGTGACAGCACCCGCAAACAAGATACATCAGGAAATACATAGAGACCTACAAAAATACAGAATTAAAGACCAGCATCCGCAAGACACATCAGGAAATACTGCTGAACTGCTCTAGTTACGTTCTTTCCCTCTTCGCGGAACTTCACGCTCTTGCTTTGCTTCTTTGTCTTGCTTGTAGAAAAGGCTAGTCTATTTTTGCAATAAATATAGGTGTAGTTAAGAGCAGAAGAAGAGAAGAAAAAAGAAAGAGTATCTTACTACCAGAATAAGTTGTTAAGAGCAGAAGAAGAAGGATTATATTAATCATCATTGGTGTTCCAGAGCGAAGGGAGAGTGGCGGCTGCTCCAGCGACCAGGGAAAGCTAAGATCATAATTTTCCCTATAAGATCGAGTAGGAAGAGAGAAGACGATTGTTTTATCATCCCTAGAAGCTTAGCTGACTCGGATGCCCATAGTAATTCTTAAAGGCATAAGTAAGTCAACAAGCAGACGTCAGTGAGTTATCGAACAAAACAAGCAAGGTCAAAAAGCAAGGGCAGGGCTCAAGATAGACAAAATGAGTACTTTAATCTAGGGTTAAGAAAAGAAGCAAGCAATAGAAGCAATGCGGTTTGTTTGCTTGTTCCGTTGTTTGTTGAGTTATGTGAATAACTATTTTCTCGTATGGGCTAACAGAGTTCTTTGAGTTGTGCATTAGCCTTAAGTTGGTTTTGGAGTTTAGGGTACGCGTGACTGAAAGGCCAAACTGTAGCTGCGATAGCTGTATCTCGTAAAGTGGAAAAAACCTTGATAGTTGCAGACCGGCCTATACTTATAAGTTAAGTGAAGGCTTTCTTATATTATCTTATCATTATAGGCGGGCGAGTTATTATAGAATCAATTGATAAGCGTTGTGTTCTGGTTATCTTGGCTTGAGAAGTTGTGATGGTTATCTTGGCTTGGCGTATTAAGAGCTCTCTTCCATTCTACTTTATTTACCTCAGCCCGTTGAGTCGACTTTGCTACCCTGTTAATAAGAATGCTTGTTTGTTTAATAAACTATTGACTATGTTACACGTGATATTCAATTGCGTTAGTCGTTGAGTTAGAAGCTTGAGTTGAGCTCCTGCGTTAGCGAGTTGTGCATTAGTAGCGCACACTAGTGCTTTGTTACTCCGGCACTCAATGATATTATTATGATTCCGTTTGTTTACCTAGTTGTTGACCTTTATTCTAGAATGTGATACTTAAGCGCTAGTTGTTGACCTTTATTCTTGTATAGAATGTGCAAGCGTTAGGTTACTGTTAGGGGTACATTAACGGACTTATCTTTTAGGGCGCGCCAAGGGTAGAGTTTAGTTCACCGTTTGTTACTTATATGTATTATTTTAGTAAGTAGAGTTGATAGTGTTGAAGCTATGCTGTGAAGAAGCAACACAAGCAAACAAGCAAATACTATAGCTTTACTACTGTTTGGCAGTAAGGACAGGAGTTTTTTTATAAATTCTAGAAGACTCCATCCAGATACATGGAATCTGATCATAATAGCTATCAATCAAGGTATTTGAACTGCCAGCCGTCTCGTCTCAATCAAGGTATTTTGACGGCCACAGTCTTATTATTCCCCCAAAGCCAGCCTATCAGTCTCGACCCTTGTTTTTTCATGGGGCATCCTTTGAAAAGTGTTAATATCGTTCCATCCATAAACTAGTGCAATATACCATCTCCAACTGAGACCACTCGACCGATCTAATCCATGAATCAACCCCTTCACAGATTCCCATCATTTCAGGCTAGGACCAGACCCCTTAATAGAATCCATTATATCTAGGAAATACCTTTAAATAGAATCTAGGGACAGACCAGACCTATAATCAATCTATTATATCTATAGGGACATACCCTTGAATCTCACATGCCCCTTCTTCGAAATCTCATCATTATATCTAGGGACATACATACCCCTTTCTTTTATCTCATCTATTCTATCTGGGGACAGTGAGAATAAGTGAAATAGAAAAGGGATTGATGCTCGTAAGCACTCACCGACTGACAAGGGAGGAAGGAAAACACACTGTTAACTGAACCTCTCTCCGTCTATCTTGTGAATCATGCAGACCATCAGGACCCAAACTCTTATTCTATACCAACCTATTATTTCTTTAATCATACCTATTGAACCTCGATCCAATCACCCCCCCGTGAGTCCGTGAAGCGTTTAATCAAGAGATACTGCTCCTTATTAAAAAGTAACAGGCGTTCTAAGGAGTGGCGGTAGCAAAACTCTCAATTGATCAATGATATTAAAAAGGATAAGCGGGATGGAATAGAGTCTAAGAAGGAAGATCGGCCCATAGGAGTTTTCGGAAAGGGAGGTTCAAGAGGGTCAGCCGCCTATGAGTTTTCTATTGATTTTGATTCCTTTATACCACCCATATGCTCACAGTTCACAAGTCCCGTCGAGCGAATCAGTTTCTTTCTTTCTCTTTCAATGATTTTAGCTCTCGGATGCGTAGGAAACATCTTTCCCATTTGCTTTCATTCGTACCGCCAAGTCACTAAAAAAAGAGACTCAATCCATTTTGGTTTGATTTCAGCCTAACATCATTCGTTGGTCGAGTTTAACTGTCACTTTCCTCATGGGTTTCGCCCTGGTCTTGAATCGCACCCAGGCTTCAAACTTCACTGAACCACTTTATAGAACAACAATCCCTGTCATAAACACATGTATCCTTCTTTCTTTCATTTTGTTATATTCGAGAAAGAAAAGCCAACACTTCACTTAAGAGCATAGAAAGCCGCTTTAAGGGAATAGAATGTCTTTGTTTTTACGGAAAGCAGCTTTAAGGAAAGTCAAATAATAGGTCTTGTCAGTGTCCCCACTAGTAACCCTGTCACTTGGGCCTTAACCTAACAAAGAGTAGTGGGCATTCTCAAATGAATGAGCTTTTCTACGCTGCAAGAGGAATAGAATATGACCAAGGGAGAATTGATTTAACTCTTTTGTTTAGGAGTGACCGAGGGTTATATCATAAGCTGTTATCGAATAACCTTATCCATATCATCGGTAAGAATAGAGGCCCATTTTCCTCTTTTCCCTTTCTGGAGAAGCTTGTTGGAATCAGAGCCGAAGACAGGAGCGAGCCAACGGACGACATATGGGAATTGGAATAGTAATAGTTTGAACCAGTATCTTTCTAAGTAGTTTTTCCGCCTCATGGGAATAAGTGCTCTTCCTAGGGCATTAATGGGGATAGGGGATGGCTATATTTCCCGTCTATTCTAGAGAGGTCAGAAAAAGGATTCAACAATTTCTCCACTTATGTTATGCTTGCTGCTCTGCCATTGAGTGAGAGTTTCTCGTCCGGTGGATCTGATCTATCTATTGAGTTTCTCGTCCGGTGGATCTGACTATCTATCGTGTTTATTGGGGCAAAACCGCCCAAAATCTTTGTTTCATCTTAGTGTTTAAGAAACCGCCCAAAATCTGTATCCTTAAGAAATGAATCCACTGCAGCGCCTTCAAGCGACTGATCGGCTGTCTACCTTTTCCTGGCCCGTCTCTTTCAAAAGCCACTTAAGTTGATATGGAGCAAATTGATTGATAGACTAAAAAAAAGCGGAGAAAAGCCCCTTTACTAGTAATGGCGCGCCACATCCAACACCATATTACTGCTTATCGAGTTCGAGAGTATCTAATTGCTAAAAAAGGCTTGGAACAGAATCACCAAGCAAAAGAGATACCTTCTTCATTTGGAAATGAATGCCCAACACGGAAAAGGTAAGGAAGAGATTGTGAATCGGAAGGGTAAGAAAAGGAGTCCTGCTCGGATCAGCGCGGGTGAAGAATCAAGCATATGATTTTCCACTCTGCTCGAATATATAGAATAAGCCCCAAGTTGGAGTTAGATTATGAAACCGTCAACGTCAAAGCGAGGCAGCCAAATACATTTTATTTCAATCAAGAGACAAGCTGTATAAAAAAAACATAGTGAGTCTATAGTATAGTTGATCACGGCTGCTTTTAGGACCTCTTTCAAAAGCCGATGGTGATCTAACTTGAGAAAGATAATATGGCTTTTGGTAGTGTGCATATAGCGCCGCGCCTATTGCATGCATCCGATTCTGGATACAGAACTATAGAGAGTTAGGGCAGCGGCCAAGACGACAAGCCACTACTAATGTGGCGCGTAGGGTAGTTGGGCTAAACAAGCAACTACTAAACAAGCAAAGACAAGACGACAAGACGACAGACAAGACGACAAGCCGACAAGACACTGCTAATGTGTCGCGTCAGCCGATTCAACTAGTGGCGCGTAGGGTAGTTTGGCTAGACAAGACACTACTAATGTGTCGCGTCAGTGTGTTCTTGTGTCGCGGCAGTCCGGAAACCAATGTTACGCGTCGTCGTCCGGGCGGCGCGTCAGCAGTGTCGCGTAGGAGTTCCAGTTGCGCGTTAGCGAACAAGTAATAATGTTACGCGTCAGTCATGCTGCGCGTTAGAGCTACTAGATAGATAATAGGTTATAAACGTAGTTATTACCGAGTCCCGTATTACACGCGGCAGGGCCGCTCTACCAGACTGACACGGGAATGTGTTGCGGCAGGGCCGTTCTAACTAAAACCGTGACACGTATAATGTCGCGGCAGGGGGCCAATCTAACAAAACTGTGAGCTGGCTTTCTTTCTTTATAGGTAGCCAGCCAGTCTTTACCAAAGTCGGCCCAAGCAATGCCCCCCAATACTTTATTACCTTTCTGATGGTGAACCTCCTACTCTTTCCTTCTTCCAATTAAGAAACTGTGGCTATTGACTTTGCCCTTCCTTTGGATTTGCCTTCTTTATAGACAAAGAGTCCCTACTCTGCGTGTTGTCTCTTCACACAAGCCTGTCGTTGGGATACTTGCGTCTTCAGCAGATAGAAAGGAGAAGTTACTGACGGTCGGTGAAATAGCCATCTGAGAACTCTAAGCTCTTCTTGCTTAACGTTAAAACTCTCCTTCTTGGATATGAAGAAAGAAATCCTTTCGACTATCATTGCTACCTGTACTGCTTTGTTAAAAAAGATATGATGGATCTCGGCTGTATAGTGGAAAAGGCAACTTGCATCTCTGCAACTAGAGGGTATGAACCCCATACTATAGGCTTCAGTGATGTCGTGGAACTAAAACGGGTTGGTTTTGGTTTCCCCTCATTGATTGATGGAGCCCAAGACTGCTTTACAACTTTCGGTGTGGGGTCAGCTGAGCTGGTCTCAATGAAAACATAAAAGAATAGCAAAGAAGGCACAGAAGCCAGAATAGAATTGATATTGGCAACTATATCTCTCTGGTTAGCAATCTTAGGGAGGAGCCTAAGCAAGCCAAAGCAAGTAAACCTCTGTAAGATCTTCGGCCCTGTTTATGAACAAAACTAACGGACTTATGAAGGCGGATATATGAACTGCAAAGAAGGCCCTCATCTTTAACAAAAAAGGCCCTCATCTTTAGTGGATATCGTTGGTATAATCAAATGAATGAGACTTTTTGTGAATCAGGAAGGTTTTTTTTTCGTCACTTATAAGTATGCTCTCTCACCTCCTGTATTAAAGGTTTGAGCTCGGCGTTCTATCCACTTAGAAGTTCATGATAGAATGGCGCTGTAGGGAACCGGTCAGATTCGAACCGACGAATAGAAGTTTTGCGAGACTTCTGCCTTTAACCACTTGGCTACGGTTTCCTAGAAATTGATGTCTTGACCTTACCCCTTGCCTTACTAGAATGAATGCTTTGCTTCAGAGGGTTATACCTGTAGTATATAAGACGGAATGCCTTGGTTCGGATCTGACATTGGTTGCTTTCTAGAAAATATGGATGAGAGGGGTATAAGAGCGGTAATCAAGTCCTGTCTTTGAATAGTGAGAAAAAGAAATCCTCCTGCCCTCGAACAAGAAAGAGGAAATGACTTTTTCCATTTGATTCTTAATTACTTTGGCAAAGTGAGTTGCCTAGTTCTGATACTAAAAAATGCTTATATTGTATAGCTTTCAGGAGATCCATCTTTTTCTAGGTTGGAATTGTTATGATGCCCTATATGAAGATGCCGAATCCTTTTTCTTATTAACCAGCAACATACCTATGTCCCAAGCCAAAAGGCAGTGTTTTTGCTTAACTGGGGCCGGGCATTGATGCTTGTCTTACTTATGGCTAGAGTGAGCAGTCTTCAAGAAACAAGGAAGTCGGAAGGAACTCAATCAAACTGGGGGGGAAAAGTAATTTGACTCTAAGATGAGTGCGGGTTGAAATCAATCAAAAGCCATCTAAGGCAGATACCGGTGTTTTGCTCTGTGCCTTTGAAAAGTAGAGTTTCCGAGATATGATCTGGTTGAGTCTGCTCTGCTGAGGCAAGAGACCTGACCTGCTAAGCTAGGCCTTCAAAGCTATATCTGCTTTGTTATTATTACTTATGATCTAACTTTACAGCACCCTTATTTGATTGAAATAAACTCTCTGTTCTGTTCTTGCCCTTTCATTTCTCAATTTCATCGGTAGGAAGATATAATAAAGTATTTTGGATCATAAACAACAACGTTCTTGACTTAAAACTGTACCTTGGGCTGTATTAATCA